>CALYDF020008298.1:0-11777 GCA_944474145.2 Dicrocoelium dendriticum | reverse complement strand
AGATCGCGCCATGCACGCCGATCAACCGCCTTCGATTCCCATGACCTGCAATCAAGATTAGAACATGAGAGCCTCACTTTGACCATGTTCTGGTAACGTAACTTTGTTTTCCCGACATGCCGCTTCCCAATACTCAGCTGACCGTATAAAAGTTGTTTCGGTATCCGGGTCGAATCCATACGGTTCACATGACCGAGCCACCTCAGGTGTCTGGGTAAAAGTATGCAGTTCACTGCATACATCCCACTTCGGTGCAACACTTCCGAGTCCGCAACACTGTCGCACAAACCGATGCGCAGAATCCGTCGCAAACACTGCTGATGGAACCGCTCGAGATATCGCACATCCCGACGGTACATCGTCCACGTTTCACTGCCGTATAGAAGAACGGACAGCACCATGGATTTGTGCACCATCAGCTTCATGCCTATGGCAAGCTGATGGTTGTTCCACACTCGGTACTCTAGCTTCCCGAATGCCGCCGCTGCATTTGATACGCCAATACGCAGCTCAATGTGTACCTGCTGATTAGTCGACATCACACTGCCAATGTAGTAGAAGCGGGAGGTGGTTTCCAATACTTCAGCGCCAATGCTGATTCGTGGCAATATTGAAGACTGCACCTCCGGTGAAGGCTGAAAGAGACAGACTGTTTTGTTTGTGTTGCTGGTGAACCGGAATTCGGCCGCTGTCGATGCCAGAGCACTTGTCATGTGCTGTAACTCATCCGCGCCGCATGCAAACAATGCACAGTCGTCAGTAAACAGCAACATACGGATAGTTGTCTCACAGACTAGGGTTATCGCATCAAAACGACCGATGTTCTGCAACCGACCATCAATACGATTCTCCACGCGGACACGGTAAGCACAAGTCGCATCAAACGCACACGATATCATGGTATGAAGATAGAGGTTAAACAGAGCAGGAGCGAAAGCACGGCCTTGCTTCACACCAGAGACAACTGCAAAGTCATCCGAGGTCTCTCCACTCAGCTGCACCCTCGCTCGCATACCACTGTGCAGACATTCAATTAAATTTACAAAATTACGATGGCAACCAAACTTACCCAACACCAGCCACAAAGTCTCGCGGTTCACCGTATCAAATGCTTTGGTGAAATCAACAAAAAGCGAGTACAACGGCTGGTGTCGTTCTATACACTTCTCCTGCAACTGACGAGCCGCAAACACCATATCTATGGTGCTGCGACCCGAAAGGAATCCACACTGCTCTTCCGCCACGTTAGGTTCCACAACTGACTGACGAGGTGGTTGAGCAGGATTCGGGAAATCACCTTACCCACACAACTCATCAAGTTGATGCCACGATAATTCGTGCAGCATTGCTTGCTCCCTTTGCCCTTTGCGCCGTATCATTGCACGATAGCCAGCTGGTTGTGACAGTATGTTGTCTACACAAGGTGTAGGCGCCTTGACTCTGAATGTTTGCTTAGGTTATTAAGGTTTTAGGTAAATTCCCCTTCTCTCCCTCTCATTATTCTTTATTTTAGATCATCATGGTTCTATGACAGCGGAGCATCAGTTCAAATGGCTGATGTACTTCTGTTGTTTATGATGATCATGATTGTCCTTGTACAGTGGCAGCACAAGGGCATCCTTCAGTTCAGGAGCCACCTCCTTTTCAATCCATACGCGTTGCACCAAGTGATGCAGCGCAGTCAACAACGCGGGTCCGCCGTGTTTCAATACTTCAGGCGGAATTCCGTTGGCACCGGCACACTTGCCGTTTCACAGCTGGGCAAGTGCTCTTTGCGTCTCACCTAGTGTAGGCCTGTCCGCCAGACTGACCTTCACATCAAGCTGCTTCAGACAGTTCAAAGTAGACCATTCATTCTCTGAACGGTTGTTCAAGAGACAATCAAAGCGATTTCGCCGGGTCTGCATTACTTCTGCAGTCTGTGTGCAGGTAGTGCCTGAAATGTCATCGAGCAGCGTCCTCAGTGGCTCCAGTCTCGGTCCATTCACCGCCTTCAACGAGTCAAAGAACTCCTTGTGTTGACAGCGTTCGGCGTAGCATTCCATCTGTTTCGCCTTCTCCATCGGGAGGTAACAAACTAGATATCCACAAGTTGTTTTAACATGAATTAACAAAAGCTTATAAATGTTCGACAAGAAATCTACTTCAGTTTAATTTCATTGAATGTAAGGGTATCATTGGCCAGATAAAAACTGCTGGGGAGAATGCTTTTACATTCAGCGCCATAACCATGGCACTTTTGAGCCTCGCTTTATAACTACGCTAGTTTCCCGTAGTAATTAAGGATGTTATCAAAATTTTGGAACCAACCTGTCATATTTGCGAAAGACATTGTGAAAGTACTAACTTCTTATGGTCCCACAACTGCTCAACTCATACGTGAGACGGATGTGAGTTAATGTCAAGTCTGAAAGCCTTGGTATGAGCGTACCGGAAAAGTAACAGCCCTAAGTACTTTTGTCACCATTTTGGAAACTTGACGGGCTGCCACTAGAATCTCGTCTCGTCAGCACGGCTCTTTTGTGTATTACCGGGACATTTTCTCTCTTTAGTTGTTAGTTCTAAAAGCTCTTCGAGTAATCTCGTTTCATCACTTACCCCAACCGTAGTCAAAAAGCAAGCTGATGATAGCTTTACCTATCTGCATCACTTAACAGCCCATGTTAATTTGAATACGATGTATTGTAGACATGCGGCGTGGTCAGTAACCCCCATCAAATCAAGCCGGGACATCTACGTCCGCGTTCGTATGGAAATCACGGTGAACACAACCAATGCACCCTATTTTGTCGACACGTTTGCCTTCGATCTGGTAGTTCTCACCCTGATCATTCTCGCGAGATTGTCAAGCACTAACCTGTCTGCCAGTAACAAATCAGTTTTTCTCTTAGGTGGGCCATCCATTACTAAGGTTTAATCAATGTATCTAAATCGGAAGTAGGTGCTTACATCTGGCATAGGCAGCACCAACACGACCACTTCCTCTCATTTTCCTTCCCCCCGCAAAGAGTCTGGGAAAGACAAGCCACATATGGAAATCTGACTGTTCATGCGGTGAACTTAAAATGTGTGGTTCCAGAAACGGTTTACCCCAAATTGTCCTTGCCTGACAAATGAATTATGAACAGATTCTTAGCTGTATTGATCCAGTACGGGCGTCATAGCTTTTAACGGCTGGTGTCGTATAGTTTTCAAAAGACTAGCGATGACGTGAAGTGCTGACATTTTGTTGATCTCAAGCGAACACTATTAGACGTTAAGTTAAATTGTACGTAAAACCGAACGTGTCACCATAAATCTAGCTCCGCTCAACGTGCTGACTCTTGTTGACTTGCTTGGAGTGACTTGTTCAGGCGCGGCGTCTTAGTCAATGCATGTGAGCATTCCGCTAGGCACTGAAGACTTGGCTATGGTGGGGCACGCGTGCAGGCAGTCATGTCAGTTATGTTTTGTATATGCAAGAAAAAGCTCGTAGTTGTGAAAGTGCTGTAGTTGAAGAATTTAGATAGTTCACTTCTGTAGTTCCTCTGATGGGCAGTAGATTATTTAATCAAAGCACCGAAGGTATACATATTGTAAAATGCTTGGGACCGATTGAGAGCTCATCATTTCAGGAGAACAGTTGGGGATTTGAATGGACTCAGTTAGACAGCCGTAATACACGCGGAAAAGCATTGAAAGGCTACTTTTTGTTTCCGGAAATAGAAGTAACATCAAAGCAACCCCACATTCGCCCCTGATAGGGACTTACGTGTGTGGTCTTGTAATGTGGAATACTTGGGACATTTCCTTGGATTTGCAATGCGATTAACTTTCTGCAAACATCCCAATAACTGCGATTACCTCCCAGTTTGCTGCAGGTGCTTTACCACTGATCCGCTGGTTCACTTAGCTTGATGACGCTGCTGTGTCAAAAGCGGAACGTCGCCCACAAGCTACACCTACGTTACACACCCATACTTGTTCATCCGTACATCACAGTCGAAAACTGCTCATTAATCACTTCAAATCAACTATGAACCAGCAGTCGCCATAGGACATGAAGACGCTGCTGATTAATTCCCGGATATAGTTGAGAAAGAAGCATTCGTTCGGCCACGGGCATGTTTGTTAGGGATGAGATGTAATCCATTCGAAAGCTGAAATAAACAACCGTTGTTCTTCCTGCTTATCGAAATCAGCCCGACCTACTGGGTTGTTGTTTTTTCTATATCTTCTGCTTTCCAGATTTTCCATGTATAACCATGTGGAGTAAAGAAATTGCACATAGACCAAACGAACAAGTTATAACACCCAATATCTTATAAAATGCCTTCTGGTAGTTTGACTTCAGTCCATAGTTCATCACTGTCTAATCTACAAATGGAGCAATTTAATTGGTATAAACTCAACTAGGTGAGATATGACCAAAGAAGCTAATCTGATCTTAAGGTACGAAGGAAATGAGAACCAAAGTTACTGAACTACAAGAAGAAATGTAATTCCTTATCTGCTGATTCCTGTACCATTAATATCATTGTCACAAAGTTTATAATTGGACAACGGTCGCGAGTCATTCAAATACGTGTGGACAGAGTGGATCAACACAATTAAAATAATAATATTCACGTGGACAAACCTGGTTATAAACATTCGTAACTTTAATATATTATAATAATTTTGAAAATAGCCATATTCTGCGAGTAGATGGTAAACAGACTGGGAACTGTCTCCATTATGAGCAATTTAAATCAATTAGAATGAACAACGTGCACGGTAGATGTAATCACGTACATAAATTAGGTGAGTTAGTGGCTGGGCACCAATATTTCGACATTTCAGTAAATCTATGTCTTTCAGGAACTTATGTCTTTCATCTAACTGGATACGGGGAACAAGTCAGTACATGATGGTTAAGAAAAACCTAGTTTGACCAACTCAACGATGTGCGTATGTTTTTCAAATGTCACCAGTGAGTCTTCAGGCTAAATGAGGACAGAGTAAGAAGCGGTGTCGAAGAAGAAACGTCAGAGAAGTCTCATATAGTCACCACACCAACGCGCTCATGATTTCATAGGCTATAAATGGGCCATCAATCTGAGTTACACGAAGAATATAGTAGCATAGAAAAGAGAAACTTCTGCTTCAGAAATTCAGCTAAATCTTATTCATCCAATCTATCGAGGTGTCCATGTTTTGATAGGCCATCGGTAGACCATCAATTTGAGTATTGTCGAAGGATGTGACTATGTAAGAGGAAAAAGGGATATATAGAGCTAATTTACCTCGCAAATAAGAGTAATGTTCCCGTTGTATCGACAGACTGTTCTCCCCATTTTTGTCTGTAATTCTGTAATGAAAATTCAGTAAGTGCTTAGAATTATTAGTCCCGCACCCATACATGTATTAGTCTGTGCAACTAACGTGAGTCAGTTTTTATTTTTCTTATAAGTTAAGAACTCCTTTAGTTGCATTTTAAATATCGAATCGAAAGTGAATCGCTCATAGCCTGAGGTAATCGATTACATAGCGTCGGATATTTATGCGTGCCGTAGGCGTGTGCGGCAATGAGTTAGCTTCATCATAAAGCTTTTGTTTCTTACGTCTGTCGTATTTTAGCCACCGTATACTCAACGTGCTCTGAGAAATTCAACCAACCCGAGTAACGAGTAAAAATGCATAGACATAGAATGTCTCGTTGGTGGGAACTAAATGAAATTGCGAATTCGAACACCACGTAACCGGATCAAGCGAATTGCGCAGCAGTGAAGCAATAGTCAACTGGTATAAAAATACGGTTGTGAGATGGCATCATGTAATAAGGACAGCAAGTTATCTTTGATGCTTATGGCAAATAATCCAATTGATCACCCGTCTGCAGACTTACTTGCATCACTGTGTTGTACTTCCAAAGAATCTAGTTAGTCCGAATATATTCCAAAACATCCGTTAATGTGAAAATGATATAGGAGCCTAATTCGGTATTCAATCGTTTTTTCGAAAAATCGCTATAGTGGGGGCACAGACAACTGAGTTTGGAACGGTGTTCCAGGGGTGGCAGAATCGAAGGTAGAAAAACGTTCGTCGACAATCTAGATGACTGTATTGTTGAGTCAGATTCAGGCAACCGCCTTTCAACTTGGTGTTCGAACTGAGTTTCAGGTGACGGCCAACGTAAATGGAGTCACCCAGTATATGCTATAATTATATGCGATCTCCACGTAGTCCGCGGTAGCGTTTATACGTATATATATATATATATATATATAATTAAAATATATAATCTGTGGTACATATATTGTGTCATCGGACTCATGGCTGAATAGGAAAACAGTATGAATAATAAGAAAAGAACAACAACAAAAAAGCGTTATTTGTCTATTTCACCACTTAGTTTTTGAGGTCTTTTGCTCTTTGTTCTTTATTTAAGGGAGGTAGAAGGTACACCGCAACACACCCATGCACACGTCCGCCATTGACATCGATCTTGAGCCATGGCTTTCAAGGTCTTCAACCAGCTAGTATACGCATCTCTCGGACCCCAATCAGGTAGTCGACAACAACCGGCCGAGGCCAACTGCTTCGTCAGCTTTTCCATGCGGTTTCTCCATGTTGTAGGTTGTCTACCAGACCGTCTCTTCCACCAAAGTCCAGCAACCGCAAACAACACACGACGCGGGTAACGCTGGACAGGTATGCGCAATACGTGTCCCAACCACCGCAGCTGGTGCAGTGAGACGAGCTCTTCGAGCGATTGGCTTCCACGTCCCAAGACGCGTTGTCTAACTTCCACATTGCTTACGTGGTGCTGCCACAACATATGGGCAATGGACCGCAGACAGCGGTGCTCGAAGACGGATAGCCTGTGCAAGTCATCTTTATGAATGGGCCAGGTCTCGCATCCGTACAACAGTACAGCACGAAGAGTTGCACAATAGACCCACCCTTTGATGGAGAGACAAATGTCGTGGCGACGCCACAAGTGCCTCAGCCTAGAAAAAGCGAGGCGTGCTCTTGAGATGCGCATCGAAATCTCGTCTCCAATAGTTCCGACAGCAGTGATGCAACTTCTCAAGTAGACAAAGCTCTCCACAACCTCTAGCGTCTCACCACCAAGAGTGAGTGCAGGCAGAAGCACCTGCCAGTCTTGCAAGAGAGCCTTACATTTGGATGGTGAAAAGTACATACCATAGTTTGATGCTTTAATCGTCAAACGGTTTAGTGCAAGTTGGACAACGTGTGGATCATCACCCAGCAAGACGATATCATCAGCATAATCCAAATCAACAACTCGACTATCTGGGAGGAGCTCAACGCCAGCGTTCAACGAATCTCCTGGAGCGTTTTTCAGGACATCCTCAATGGTAAAGTTGAATAGGAACGGAGAGATAGGGCATCCTTGTCGAACTCTACTGGAGGCCATAAAGGTAGGCGAAAGCTTGCTATAAGCCCTGCCCGAGGTCAGACTATAGAGAGCGAGCGGTATGGAGCCGAACGTCGCGGGGACATCATTCCACAGTAGGCAGTGCCACAGTACAGTACGATCGACAGAATGGAAAGCTGCACGGATATCCAGGAACACAGCAATCGTTGGCTTCTGATACACATGGCGGAACTCGAGGATCTGGAAGAGTGGGAAGATTTGCTCGATGCAACCGCGACCAGAGCGAAACCCAACTTGTTCTTCTCGTTGCAACGATTCGCACGTTGGGGATAGCCTGCGAAGTATGATGGACACCAGCAGCTTGCAAAGGACGGGAACTGGGGTTATGCCTCTGTAGTTGGGGCAGATTGTGCGCAGGCCCATTTTGAAGATGGGGTCGATTATCGATTCACTTAACATTGCGAAGTGTCCCCAGTCGTCGTAGGTAGGGAAAGTAGCGTAAACCCTTGGAATTTTGTGTTGCTGTACGTTGTGGGTTATCGAGAGCTGCGAGGTCACGCTTTAACAAAGGTTGCCACGCCAGGACAGCGTATTAGATGTGGGGACGCAAGGAAGAATTTCACTTCAGAGAGAAGATAGATGAATCCAAAGTCCCGCGTGACCTCTGCAGGAGACAAATTTGTTGGTTACCTACTTTTGTAACGGATTCTGACTGTCTGAAGCAACCGAGTCCGTCCTGCGCCAGTACACCCAGGTCACGTTCCTGACAGCCTATCTGCAGATCCTGCGCCCCAAGCTTGTACGTGTGGGCAAGTAGATGGTACAATGGAACAATGGTATATGACGGGTAAAAAAGCGTACACTTAACGAGTCCCGCAGGTTGGCAATAGAAATACTAACAGATTGGCAAACCACATAAGTGGTTGAAGTAAGGAGCGTCAGTGAGATAAAAGGTAGAAGTATAACAGTTTTAGGGGGATAAAGTGGTACGACGCAAAACTGGCTAAGAAATTGTTATCCTTGGTGATGGTAGCAAATAAAAATGGAGTACTCACCGGTTCGCACAGATTTACGACCGTGAATTTGGGGTATAAATCCAAAGAGGCTGGTCAGCCTAAATATATACAAGCGTTTTCGTTCATAAAACAAAGCGCAGGGGGCTCAGTGCGACGTCCAATCGTTTTTTAAACGTATCTAATGTGGGGGCACAAACAACTGAGTTTGGAAGGGCGTTCCAGGGCCCGCAGACCCGGAGGGAGAAATAGGTTCTCCGACAGTCTAGACGACTGTACTGTTGGCTCAGCTTTAAACTGTTACCGCGAAGGTTAGTGTTCGGGCTGAGCTTCAAGAGGTGGCGGCATACGTGACTGGGATCGCTCAATATCTGGTACACTAGTATGAGGTCTCCACGAAGTCGCCGGTACCGTCCGCTGAACACTCCGAGTATCTCCAGTCGTTCCTGGTAAGGAGTGTGGCGCAAGCCCTTGACGATTTTCGTTGCTTGACGCTGTGGGGTCTCAAGCGCTGCAAGGTCAAATTTTAGCCAGGGTTGCCAGGCCTGGACTGCATATTCGACGTGAGGACGCACGTAGGCATTCAGCATCAAAGAGAAGATGGATGGATCCAAAATTCCGAATGCTCTTCGCAGGAGTCCAACGTGCTGGTTGCCCCTTTTAGAAGCGGAATCTGACTGTTTGGAACACCCGAGGTCTTCCTGTACCAGCACACCCAAGTCGCGTTCCTGAGTGGTGGTCTTCAGATCGTGTGCCCCAAGCTTGTAGACGTGGACTTGTCGATGGCGGATATGAACAACGCGACATTTGTTCACATTAAACGGCAGGGCGTTTCTCACCGACCAATTCCAGGCCTCATTCAAGTCACGCTGTAGGACTTCATGGTTGTCCGATCGTTTTATCGCCCGCCAAACCTTGAGGTCGTCCGCGAAGAGTAAGAATTTCGACGTAATAACTCTTACTAGATCGTTAATGAAAAGCAGGAACAAACGAGGCCCAAGTACCGAACCCTGCGGTACGCCGCATCCCACTCGAATCGGATCGGAAAAGGATGATCGAACTCTAACTTCTAACTGCCGTTCAGAGAGAAAGTTACCGATCCATCCTAACAACGGGTCTCCGATACCGTACTGTTGGAGTTTAATGAGCAGGATTCGATGATCCAGGCGATCGAAGGCTTTCGAAAAGTCCAAGAATGCAACGTCGACTCCTGTTCCCTCATCGACAGTCTCGGTCCAGTTGTCACGAGCTATCAGCAGATTCGTCGTACATGAACGATGTTGACGAAACCCATGCTGTTCTGGCGCAATTATGCCGTAGTTTTCCAAGTATCCCATTAACGCATCTGCTATCACCGCTTCCATGACTTTGGCGATCACAGGCAGAAGCGTTACGGGGCGGTAATTGGCAGGATCCGATCGACTTCCTGCTTTGTATATGGGCGTTATTACACCTTGTTTCCACCTAGAAGGTACGATGTTCTCATCGAAACAGCGCTGAAAAAAGGCAGCTAGTGGTTCGGCCAAGTGGATGGCAGCTACCTGTAATGTTTTCGGGTGAATGTTATCGGCCCCGGGAGAGCTGTGTAGACGCAAGGATAGCAGCTTTTACAGCACCATTTCTGCAGTGAACGTGACGTTGGATAAAACGGGCGGTGGGGTAACTAGTGGCGGAATATACGTCGAGGCTTGTACACCTTGGAAGATTGGGGAGTACTGGGCCCGTAATGCGTTGGCCGCCTCCTTCGCAGTATGTGCATACCCATTGGTCGTATTAAGTGGTGGGATTCCCCGTTGCACCTTGCGAAGTCCATTCACATATTTGTAAAAAAGCTTTTTGTTCGAATAGAATCGTTTGGCTAGCTCCTGCTGAATCGGATGAGAAAAGCGCGGCCCTTGTACATATTGAAGGCAGTACGTTTCTCATCGACCCAATACAGGCCTCGTCGAGGTCCTGCTGGATGACTTCCTCGATATTCAATCCCATGGCCTACCTCCAAGTCTTAGCGTAGTTCACGAAAATTCATCATCATCATCATCATCCTACACGTTAGCTAGAGGTGGGGAACACCTCCGCTACTGTGCCGCAATACATAGAAAAAAGGAGAAAAAAAGCAACTGGTGTAAGCTGGCTGAGCTACCGGTAACGGATGGGCATCGTTCCGGTAAGCTACCAGCCGGCTGCTGTGCACCCAAAAAAAGAAATATTATGCAAGATTATATAAGGCTAAATAAATAAATAAATAAATAAATGTGCCCGAGCTACGAGCATATAATGTTCCGATAATATTCACATATTACTCAGGTACACCTTTCCTGAGTAGACAGTCCCAAAGTGCATGTCTATCCACCGAATTGAATGCACCTTTGATATCTTCACGAAAATTAAATATATTGAAGTGATAATTCTAACTAGACCCTTAAAAAATATAAGAAAAGACGACGCTGTTAGGAGGGGCAACTTCTAACAAATGGATCAGTGAATCCAAATGATGTGCATGCCTGGACGCTAAACGCGTGCGTCCGTGTGTCGTAATTATTGATTGATACTTTGGGTTCTGCGTTCATGTGACCTTGAGTACCTCGCACGTCCGGTTGCTGTAATTTTTGAGACTTACCGTTGCGCAAATAACCATCTTATTACACGGCTTTGTTTTTCTGTTTTCGTCTGGCTTAACAACTGGCGACGGAGGACATGGTTTGCGTGGATACGGGGAAAATACGTCGAACTATGTCGTTTTAATGGGGCAACTTATCGCAATACTGAAATATCAACAGAAGCCATTTGAAGAATGTTAGACACGATTGCTCGAAAAGATATTTCAGATTTTTGGGGTTCAAGCTAGACCAACCAATGCAAAGCAGCAATCACCGGCGGTGCGATTGAGAACAGCATTTGTGTTTCAGTATGACCTGGATGCCGGCCTAAAATTCAAACCTTGTGGTTCAGAAGAAACGAAGACCTTTTCCCGTCCGGATTCGTTGATTGTGACGACGGATGGAAGTGCAGACTGCTTTTGCGAATCCGGGAACCAAGGAGCATGACAAGTTTCTCAATTTTATTTTGGCAATATGCCCCAAAGAGTTTATCTTTGACCAACTTGTACCTCTGCTAACCAACATTTTTGGTGAACAATCTCCCTTATTCAATGTCCGATACAGCTGCATGAAGCTCATTAAGTGCGCGTCAGACGATTTCGTAACTTAATCCAGTACCATCAATCGTCATTGCGAGTGTTTCGGACTAAAAGAAATGTCAGACGAACAGTGCAAGGTCTTAGTTTCGTTTGTTGTCTCCAAGCACCCGAAGATGCCGAAATACGCATGTGGCTACTTAATAAAATTAAGCGGAACCCGTTCATCAATCTCATGTCCATCACTTCCGAATGCCAGTTAATCAAC
>CALYDF020008297.1:0-11765 GCA_944474145.2 Dicrocoelium dendriticum | reverse complement strand
AGCCATTCTATGTGCAACGCAATTTTATTCCTCTCGCAATAGTTAGCACGAGCAAGCTCCTAGACCACGGCCATTTACGACATACTCGAGGGTCGAATTACTCCGATTTGCTTTACCGACTATCGGCCGTGACATTGGCGCAGCCTACATCTTAACCAGCAGTTGATGTCCTCAGACAGTAACGTTCCACTTCGTCATTGCGCGGGTGACAACGTTTGGCCGCACCTGCTTACACTTTTCTTAAAACTCACCTCCAATGTCTAGTTAGCTGAGACCGGCTGAACAATGAGACCCCTATACGACTGCGCGCAATCACGGCCGATGTCAACGTCACGACAAAGGTTTTCGCTTCGTGATCAAACGAATTTAATTGGGCAATTCGCAAACATTGGTGGGAAATGATATAGCGCATGTAGAGCTACGGCAGAGTCTGTTAATGGAGCTCTGTATACAAGCACATTCCTCGGCGATCGCGAAATGCATCTTTTATGTTCTAAAATCCGTGTGGGTAGCTCTCTCGATGTTTGACCAATGTATATGTGTGCACAGTCCCTACAGTTGATTTTATACGCACAGTTCGCCGTCCTATCTGTGGGGGAATGGGTACTTCGGGTGCACCGACGTTGAATACAAGGTTTAGCCATGCTGGAAGAGCATCTTTATACCCTGGTTGTTTAATACCTTCCGAATTACTTCCGAAGTTCCTTCTTTGTAAGGAATTCCAACCTTTCCTACACACTGCGTTGTGAACCTTGCCTGTAGCTTCAGTATTTTTATAACTGACGTTTCACTAGACGTCGCGGATAACCACTGTCTCGTAGTTTGCTAATTGTCTGTTTCCTTGTGACCATTCTATCTTCTTTCGTTGTGCACAGCGTGTGTCTTGTGGTGCATATTTTATTGCGTAGCCTACAACACATGAAATAGCCGTGTTGTCGCTGACTTCTCATCAGAGTTCATGCTTAGACCTGACTTCCATTGGATGGATAACCACGCTGAGCGATCGTGAGAGCGGTTGCAGCCTGTCAGGCAATGGACGGAGAAGGCAAGGCAATGCGTCATTGATTTCGTTATGATACCTTTTCCAATACCTGATATTTGCCGTTTTGATGAGGGATTAAGGGCACAGCGTGAGGCAGGGTTAACATCTGTAGTCCTTGGTCGGTGTCAGTGAGTAACGTTATCAAGAAGCAAGGCACGTATCCGAACACGTTCTAACGTGGGACCCATCAACAGTTTTCCGAGTAGGTTGCTGTTACCAGAGCACAGAAGTACTACCAGTGGTTAAACCACAGACTCGAAACTCAAAGAGTCCTGCTCCTGGATCCTCATCGGGTTGGTGGAACAGGTACTACTGTCGTGTCTCGAAAGGACGATTCAGTGATGTAGTTCTTCTCTAGACCATTTCACTTGTTTGGTATGAACAGTAAACCATCCAGGAACTCAGTCGTTTATCCATTACACCCGACTGACTGGTCCACCGAGAGGTGGCTAGAAATGCTCATCTGATAACGCGCGATATGCAGCCTTAGACGTTGATGAAAAGAGTGGCCCCACGACCTGGAGGAAATGGCATGGTAGCAGGAGTTATTCGTTGTGTACATGCCCACTCAGGCTCCTATGTAATACTCATCATTCCCATCCCGATAATTCGGGAGTGATCCTAACTCCGCGTCTCTAGTCTGTTCACTTCCTCTCGATGAGAAGCTATTAATAGATGCAACAGATGACAATTTCCACAACCATTTTCTCCAGGTATCATTTTCAGTTAACCGAGCTTTAGTGCTCCGAGAGGACGAGGCAGATTTGGGCAACAGCAGTGAGCTGAAGTAGTTGCGTGCTCAATTCAGACGGCGTGGAAGGTGTGTCTCGATGTTGGCGATCACTTATCTGCCACTTAGCTCTGTAGCGTCCTAAGTCTTCCTTGGAGCATCATCCAAGAAAAGTGCACACGTGCTCACAGTTACTCGCGTCCCTCGATTGTTCCCTGCGTTAAGGTTAGCACATATGTCAGCAGCTCGCCGAAGATATGCAATTAAAGGGGTAATATGCACTCACAACTTCTTAAGGTTTAGAATACAAATCGGCTTCGTGTGGGCTTTACTTGTAATCACGTTTCACTCTTGGCACGACAGATGTTAAGGTCACTTCTCTTTTCCAGAGCGAAAGGTAGTCACAATAACAGGTTATGCAAAGCCACTTTATATTCTAAATCTTCTGAAATGATGAATTTCCCATAAGCGCCAAGCTTAATCCGAGATACGTAAGGTGTGGTTTTCGTCAGTAAAATGTTTGCAAACTATCATCATTTTAGCAAAGTTTTATTTAGTCCTGGATGTTATTCATACGCAGCATTTCTCCTTTTCTTCGACCACCAACTTCTCTTGTCTGGGAGTGGCGCATATGGAGTTGGATTTCAACTTGTAACGTAGAAACTTTAACTGGGAGAGGGAAATTGCAACCACGAATGGGATATGAAGCAGCACGTTTCACGCCGCATCGGCAGCAATTCGGAACACTTTGTGTAACCATTGTGGGCTCAGTTGAATCATCTGTTGCGTGAATGGATTGACCTACGCACAAGCCCCCGTGATCACCCAGGTTAAGGTATCAGCATATGCAACTGGCGCTGGGGACCCCAAGAGTTGATGTTGCATTGGCTCAAAAGTGGGACTTTTGGTATCTGTTCTATACAGTATGTGCCCCAAATGAATCGGACAAAGTAAGGTTGTGTACGATTTGATACCGATCGAACGAATTAGGAAGAGACACTAAATACAACAGTATGCCGGTGCGTCGCATCGACGTCTTGTTGCCGCTCAACCATCACCAGCGGCGCACGGGCTGGAGATGATATGAGATCGCTCTCACCTTAGCAGTCTCGAACCGATGAACTTTGGACTAAAAGACTGACGTCTTTTGCCAACCGGACACCAGCGGATGGGCCTTCGAATGGCTAGGCTACTAATCAGGGTTGGTGAATTAGCGAAGGCACTTTGGTCGCAAAGTTGGTAGTCGTTGTCTCGGACAGCCCTGTGCGCATTAAGTACGACAAGTTCTAAGTAAGGGATGCACGCTCGTAAGTTTGAACATTTGTCTCCTCTTGTTCCTGATTTCTCTTCATGTATCACTCATGCTTCGTGCCGACTAGGGACCGAGGGGATGAGACACCTGTCTGGTAGTCCAGTGATCACCAGTTCGCCGTCATGGAGGTGCGAATAATCTCGCTTTATACCCAGCCCAAGCAATACTGTTGGCGCTTGCGTGGCAGCGAGGCGTCTGTTCAGTGTGCCACTGTGCTCATGATACTGTTTTCCTTGCGCTCAGGAAGAGATATTGCCTAACCACCTGAACACTAATGCTTTGGCAGCTTCCTAAATGTTTCATTTTTCTACTTCTCTACTAGCTACAATAATTAAGGTCACTTCCCTCAATCCATTATAGACTCAACATGGAACGCCGTTTTCTTAGTACTTCTGCCTTTTGAGTTTACTTTGATTACCGTTGTAAGCCAACTTATTACACCTCCGGTCGGTGGTCGAGGGGTCTGCGCACCTGATTTGCAACCGTAAGGCCCTCGCTTCTAATCCGCTTTGGGTGGGAGTGCTCGCGGTATACTCAGCCCGCGCGCGACGTGGTGATCGAAAGGCAGCGAAGCGCCGTTACGGCCTACAGCTGACACCTTGTTATTATTAAACATATCTATCCATGGTGCAATTTGTGAGGTCGCAAACTACGTTCACTCTGTCTCCCTGTATATATATATATATATATATATATATATATATATATATATATATATATATATATATATATATATATATATATAAAATCCTTAGTATTAAATAAGCTTTTTGTCCTTACCATCCACTCCGGAGGGTTGACTGAATGGTTCTTCCGTTTTGCATGCACGCTTCGGATGTCTGAGGTACCAAGTAGTGCATGTATGCAAAAGCATTGCTTCTTCGCTTTGGTGGCAAATTGGTAATCTGATGGACATGTTCAAGTTGGATCATGCATACAAAGATAAATCGCTCAGGAACATCCGTGGAACGTGAACAGTCCCGGCAAGTAACTGACTAGGGATTAACATGCTGTTGTTGATGTGTCATGCTAGGTTTCACATTAAATCTGTTAGTATTATTAGAGCTGTAATTCCCGTTCTTCATCCTACAACCTTAACTCAGCTGAGCATATGAAAATCAGTTGACTTCAGCGCACCATTTCCCTACAAAGCTGCATAGTTGCCTACTCACGGTCCGTCATATTCTTTGTGTCATCCTTATTCCATCGCTAATGTAAGTATCGCTTGGGTACAATTGCTATCTAGAATGATTAAGTACGGACGTGGTGCAACGCAGTAACATTTTTGCACCTGTCTAAGAGGCACCTAGTAGACGTTGTATTAGACGGGGTCAATCTTCTGGGTAGACTAAGAAAAAGGTAATGCCAACGGTAATGGTACCTCAGTGTCTTAGTAAGTTACATCGGAAAGGAATCGGCGCATAGCGAAAATTGTTCATTTTAGGAGCACCGAATAGCTGCACCCGAGGCGTACGATGTAGATCGTAACGAAATAGCTTATGGCCACTTCAGGATGCATAACGTTACGTACCAATGGATGGGTACTTGGATGACAGCCATACTGCATCTTGGATATTTGCAAACCAGTGCGAACACTGTTTGGAAATCCGCATGTTTGACAGGGGGCAGCGGAACTTAGTTGATGTGGTACTGTGGCAGTTGTCGTGCCAACGAGGCCGTAAAAGGAGGACATCAACAGTTCGTATTGGGTACTCATTCTTATGTCTGTGCCAATAACTGTTAGACTGATCTCCAAACGAAAGCCATACACATTTGTAGCACTCTTGTTCATGAGGTCTAATGTGTCTCCATCCAGTTTGTGGCAGTTCATAATTAAGTCCGTGGAATCACATGTGCATAGATTGTATTCGAACTGCCAGTGGACACGGATGACGCCAGTCTATGTATATATGTATACCGAATAAATTCGACGAGTATACTCATACCGCTTTTGTACGACCAACTTAGTGCAGGGAAACGGCACTCTAGCAAACCGAAAACAACATTACCAGAACATGAAAAAGGTGAGTTTATGAAAAACTCTTTTTGATTTCGGGTGTTGTGAATCCAAGGCAAGATTGATCGATGCGAATTCGTGGATTGCTCAAAAGGGCGGTTGCTCAGGTGCAGGAGAAGACACTACTGCACGCGGAATAGAAGCACCATGAGTACGCTCCCATTCGATTTACTAATCCAGACCAATAAAGCGGAGTATGTGGTAGGTTTGCCTGCGTGCTGACTAATCTTGCAATTCAGAAGGGGACGTTGCTTGAGCTCCCCGCTGTGGTTGCGCCTGATGTGAATGTTGACAAGGTGCCTACCTGTCCATTACCCACTACCTCGTCCATACTGGCTACTGGAGACAGTTGGTCGTTGCTGATGGGGACGAGGTGCACCGTCCTCTTGACAGTGCTAGGTTCAAAGAGTGGTTCCATCCTGTGTGGAGCTGGCTACGGTCCAGCCACCGCCTTGTGTGCGTCTGGTGTACGTGACTTCCCAATTAGGCCGGAATGCTTCCGTACTGTTTGTTGAAGGAGTGTAGGTCGGCTCCGTTGAGGAAACGTGGCTTCCATTCACATGCCTCCCGGTTTTATTCCTTCGGATTTACACTGGATATGGGGTGTGTGGATGGAGCTGTGGGTGGTGCAGCGCAAGCCACCCGTGGTCCCTCTGTAGGCGCAGGCGTTCTGTGGCTGGCCATATTGACAGGTAAATCCGAAACCGGATGCCGCCAACCATATATATATATATATATATATATATATATATATATAATCATTTGTATTATATAATGTTCTTGTTCTCATCATCAACTCCATAGGGTTGACTGAATGGTTCTTCCGTTTTGCATGCACTCTTCGTCTGTCTGAGGCACCAAGTAGTAGCCTTGCGCCGAAATGTATTGGCCGCTCACAACTGAACACAGCAAATTATAGCCTCACGGGCCTATCAAATTTACCATCCATTCCGTATATTCGAGGGCAATTACGTCACAATGATACAAATAAGATTGTTTGCAAGATGTCCATTCATCTCGCTTCAAATTTCATGCGCATTCTGATGCTAAGCAGGACTTGAAACCTTTGAACCAGTACACAGACACGAGAAAGCAGAAGAAAGAGAATTGGAATGCTAGTTCAAGATGTTTTACCAAAACTCGTCCAACTGCTGTCCAGTATGAGACTCATATGATCTGAGAAGCGACATATTCTGCTCGTAAAGAACGTACAGTCAGCTACTACAAGATCAGAATCTTAGATACGGTTCGAAACTGATCCATTACATAGAGTCCCGCGATCTAACTTAAGTTCAAGAGCCCGATGCACTCGCAGAATCAAGTGGAAATTTGGTAACGTTAAACTTACGTGTGCGTCCATTGTGATCAATTGGTGCACTCCACAGGGAGCAGTAGGACTTATAAAAGGTAATAATAACAAAAGATTAGTCCTTAATTGCGACCAGCAAGTTGCGGCTAACAGCTGCTCCGTAGTACTCAGCTGAGTTGATTTCTACCACTAAACCGGTAATTTCACCCAAACACAGGCAAAAATTATTGCGCAGAGTGATAGTACTATTGGGTTTGGGCACTGGTCAATTTCGCGATTTCATCAACGCTACTTTGTTGCTGTGGTGTGGATCCCAATCAATTATGCGGCTGGTGTAACGCCCCTCTAACTCTACACTCGAAACCCTCTGCCACCTTGCGTTTGCTTTAATGACGCAACCTAAATGGGAGACACACCCACATCTTTATCTTGGATGATTTCAACGTACATTACCTGGAAACACCTGCCACGATCGGAGAACAATTCAAAGCTGATCTACAGGAGTTCGTAACCAGTGTTCCGCTTTATAATCACGTCTCTTTGCCCACTCCGTTCAGAGCAGGCAACAGGCTATCCGTGCTGAATATTGGGCTTACCAACAGGGAGCATATGATTGGTGTTAGTTATAGATTGCCCATTGGGCCTCAGTGATCATACAGTCATCTGTTTCAACTTCGTCTGTTTTGCGGAATATTGGAATGAGAAATCTGCGACTGTGCGACACGTCCCGAGCTACGATAGATTGGCCCGACTCATCAGCGCCAAAACCTGGTCGTTCCTCGCCGATAAACCCCCCGTAAGTCGCCTGGCTCAACTTCGTCAACAGCTTCAGTTGGCTGGTTATAGATGCTTCAGAGACAAGAGGTTGTAATGGATCTAAATCAGTTTCCTTTGTTACGAGTAGAACTCGAAAATGGATGACAATACGCAACACAGCGCGACGCGTGTACAGAGATCTAACGCCAAAATTTGGGACAACTACGTAGCCCAACTTAACCGCTGCGTTCAACTGATCACAGAGGACAACGCCTCATATAAGCAACGCAACGCAAAACATTCAGCGCTAACTACAAACTGCTGTACAAGTATACCAATGACCTACGACATGTGACGCAACGATTTCCTCCACTCAGAACAGTTGATGGCCCAACAAGAACGGCAACAGAAGCAGAAAACGCTCTGCGTATGCAATATGCCTCACGTTTCAGGGGGTCATGCCATCAAGTACGCTTCCAGCTTTCGTCTTCCCCTGCCAGGACTAATCTACATCACTTTTACCGCTGAGGCGGTATTACAGAAGCTGACGTCTTTATGAAACTACAGCTCTTCGGGTGTTGCTACCATTCGTCCAGATGCACTGGGAGCAACAGCAATAAAACTAGCAGAAACTCTGGCTCAGATTTTCCAGCGCTGCGTGGACCAGAACTAGGTCCCTACTATGCGGAAGCTTGGAATAGTAATTCCGATTCACAAAGACGGAAGTGGAACTGAGTCTTCAAACTATCACCCAGTATCTCATTTCCTTATACTCTCCAAGATCACGAATCAATCGTCGTCGCTACAGTAGTGTGTTATCTGGAAAACTGGAACATCGCTACACCCGAGCAGCACGGCTTCTGTCGACAGTGATAAATCACAACGAATTTAATAATCGCACGCAGTAGCTGGACTGAGTCAGGTGACGCTGGAGAAAACGCTGATGTGGTCTGTCTAGATTGATCTAAGGCAGGGGTGTCCTAATCCCGGCATTCACTCGTTAACCCTACCGTGCGGCCGCACTTTAACTCAGCTCTGGCTTTGCCCTCTGTGACCACTGTTTCTCCCCACACAATATTGTGCGTGCGCTCGTTCGAACCAATTCGACGAGCTCCACTCAGTGCTTCCCAACTCCTGAATCTAACCTGTGTGGATTATACTCTTGCTCCAGTTCCCAGTTTTCGGCATATTCTTTGCCGAATTCCACTGGTGTAACTACATCAAACCGGTTTTTCGGAAAAGATTTTGGTCTTATTCGAAAGAAGAAGTTGAGGGCTCCCAAACTACGCGGCAACCATCCCTGCAAGTTGCAGCATAAAATAGTTACAGCCTTTTTGCTCCGGTCATCAACTGAGCAGCTCTAGGGACGCTTATCGGCGCTCCACCTGCATTTTCGCTTAAGGCAGGCCGATTAACACGCGTTTCGTGTAGGTGTATGTGTTCCACTGCGAGTCGATTGATCGCTGAATCCGACAGTCTGCGCGTTACGACCTCCATCTGCCTCTACCGCCTGACCTTGGTGCGGTTGAACAACTCTCAATTGGTGTGTGTGTTTTGATCCATTCCTGCGTCACCCCTTTCGCTAAGGACACTCATCAAGGTGAGTGATTCAAGAGGCCTTGCTGTAAACAATAAGAGGATGACTAGCATTCTAATGGTTCCACGTCGCCAATGTTACATAGACTATTACAGTAAAGTCCTTAAGATCAGTATTAGCTGTTCTAGATGCATTAGATCGTACTGTCCGCAATGTGTAGGTAAATCCGTCCAAGAAGTGAGACAGGCAAACCAAATTGCTGACACAATGTGGTTTCGCCCAACATGTCAAGTCATTCCAGTTGTCAACTGTTTATCTTTGCTCATGAACAAATGCGATAGGATGACTGAAGTAATCGCGCATTTTGTAAATACTAAGATCGCTCCATCGGAGGTAAATATGACCACGATAATACCTCACCCGGCCAAAGTAAGCTCTGAGTCTAAACCGAAGAAGAGAGCTAGACACTCCAACAGCACTGCAGCGTCTGTGACTATAAATCCACTGGGTCACATCACTCCCATAAGTGGACAAGCCTCAAACATGCCTGCTTCCACTTCTCCAACCATAGACGCTTCACTTCGAGATTCATCCATGACGCCGACAGCTCAGAGCCGTAGGAAATCCGGTGCAGATAATAAGCAGGTAACGTACGCATCGATTGCCTCGACAAACACACCGGCAGCGACACACAGAGGTCCATGCTCAGTACGGAGCACAAGCAGCTTTCACCGTCAACTTCAGTGGTGCCTTCTAAACAATCCGAATTGCCGGCAAAAAGTATAAAACCAACACTCGCTAGAGAAAACCACGCTGCGTTAACTCTCGTGCGCACCAATGTTCCCGAACCCAAATCGGGCACAATAGAAGGTAAGTTGCAAGACGATCGCAACCAGTGGAGTTCCATCTGCAAGGCGATTGGCATTCGGGTTGAGCCTGCAGTGCTGCAACGCGTAGCGCGTCACGCGACCTCAGTGCACTCTGGTGAACCTCGAATTCTTCGAGTAACACTAAACTCAGCAGATGAGACAGAGGCTGTCCTGCTCTCAGCAGTTCGTCTTCGCAACTCACCGAGCGGAGTGCGCATATTACCTGATCTACCTTGGAAAGATCGCCCAAAAGAAGCAGTTGAGCAACGCGGCATTCCTAATAGGAATAGCAAGAAAACAATATTTGTTCATGGTGTTCCCGAGCTTCTGCATTCTTCTGATCACGGTGCACAAGCACATGACCGAGAGCAGTGGTGCTACATCCGCGAAGCACTCTCTGTTGACAATGTTATTGCCAAATCCCTGACAAGAGTTCCGTCATCATCTAACTACAATGGCTGCGGTCCAAGGCTAATGAAATTAATATTACACTCCGAGGGAATGACGCAAGTTCTGTTGGATAGCTGGTTAAAGTTTCGAGCTAGGTTGCCAACAGAGATCCGGCTAAAAGCAGCAGGCGAACGACCAAAAGTCGGAAGCAATTCAATGGAACTTGCAAACGCTACAAATTCGTCATTTGCACAGTCCTGCGGAGAGACCGACACAACCGCGCCCACGGCACACAGGAGGACCGAGCACAGCACGAGTGAAACGTCTGTTCAGGAACGCCCAATAATGCCATGCAACACGACTGAAATACATAAACCAAAAAAGGATTAATAGCCGGCCACCTAACGGCCGGCTAAAAGACTGACACAAACGACACCCATCAACGCACTATTAACAACAAAAGTCCTATCTTGCATGTACACAAACGCCCAAGGCCTTCTAAGCAAGTTGGCCGAACTTGGAGAACTCTATGAATCACAACCGCGGGACCTCGTCATGATCACAGAGACATGGTTAAACCCTGAGATAACCGATTCTGAGATCAATTTACCCGGTATGTCGCTGCTTCGGACAGATAGAACCGGAAGGGGTGGTGGTATGATTCTTTATTATAATACAAACCTCCGATGTGAAGTTATCGACCACCCGGAAATCCGAGCTCCCGATTCGCTTTGGTGTCGCCTATGGGGGCGAAACAAGGACACATGTCTAATAGCCGTGATTTATCACCCACCAAACTCAACGTCGGAAATGGACTCCACACTGAACCACGTCCTACAGTTTGCTTTGAACAAGTCCTACACCCACATTCTTATCGCGGGAGACTTTAACGTGCATGACATAGAAACGCCGGCAACCGACGATATGCAGTTTAAAACCTGGTTGCAAGAGCTTATTGCTAGCCACCCTCTGTACAACCACGTAACCTCTACCACCAGATTTCGAACGGCTAACAAGCCGTCGATACTGGATCTTGTGCTAACTAACGAAGAACTCATGGTTGACGGGATAGTTACAAGCATACCACTGGGTCATAGTGATCATGTTACTCTACTCCTTGACTATATTTGCTATGCGGTGTACCCTGAAAAGGAGGTTGATAAAGTGCATACTGTCACACACGACAATGTGTTATCTAAGCTTGTTAAGCATACATCTTGGACTTTATTAACCGAATGCCACCCCAGATGTTGCCTGGGAAACATTTACAAGGAAGTTTAGCACACTGGTAGCGCACGCATCAGAACAGAATTCCTTCCAACCCAAAAAAGCGTAAGTCATTTCTGAGGAGCAGAACACGTAAATGTATGTCCCGGAGGTATTTGGCATGCGGGATCATCAGGACTGCCCGAATGCCGAAACCTGGACTGCATACGCAACACATCGTAACTTCTGTGTGAAACTGATCCGCGGAGACAAGGTCAGTCATCGGCAGAAGTTAAAGAAGCGATTTTGCACGAATCGCAAACTTCTGTACAGGCACGTTAACCGCCTTCGAAAGGTAAAGCGAGGGGTTCCAGCGCTAGTCACGGCTGATGGGTGCACGCGATCAGCAATGGAAGCAGCTGATCTCCAACGGCTTCATTACTCCCAAACTTTCCAGGAGGTAACGAGCCCAAAACATTCTCCTCATTTCTAATACTCCACCATCTGGTTTAGAAAACATCACCTTCACTGCGGAAGCTGAGTTGCAGAAGTTGCTATCCCTGCGTATCCACAGTTCTCCTGGAGCTGACAACATCC
>CALYDF020008296.1:0-11769 GCA_944474145.2 Dicrocoelium dendriticum | reverse complement strand
ATTTGTCTCTTGTATTGTAGTTGGTTAAAACCAGCACAGAGGGGGTGGAACGGAAGGCCGCAAAATTCACAAATATTGTCTAGTTTAACTGAGTGTATACACTTCTGCTTGCCACATTTGCGGTTAGGTGGAATCAATTCCATTGAGGGCCGCTGTTGCAAATGAACGCTGACCTTGTCTAGTCAAGTGAAATAGAGGGCGAGTGATGCTAGCGTTCTTTGTCCCAGTTGCACTCTAGACGTCAGTTATCTTGGGTGAGTGTGCACCATGAGGACACACGTACACTGGATTTGGCGAGCTTATCGATCCACACTGGTTCCTGTAGAACAAAGCCGTTGGAAGTGGATTGTAGTGGGTAAATGGCAGCGAAAAGTCCCGGCGACGGGCGAATGCAATTGGAACCGCAGATTAAGACGTAGCTTCGTTAGAAATGAGTCTATAGATGCAAATCTACGACCAACAGATAGCTCGGAGAATCGTTGGTCGATCACAGTATCGTAACAGTGAAAAGTGCTAAAAGCAACGGAGTGGCGCGTCTGGGTAGACGCACGAGTCGTGCTAAACAACTTGGGTAGCACAAATCACTTTCCGTAAAAATATGCTCACAGAACACAAGGAGTTAATCTGATTCGAATGAATGTATGATGACTGCGCTAGGTGTAGAAGAAGACGTGAAAGTGTGACAGAGGAGAGCATGTTTACTATGCGACCAGTCAGGACTGCGGCACACGATCCGTGCCTCATACTATGGGGATATAAACTATTCTTGTATTTTTGTTTAATTCTGATTCTTATCAGAACTGTCTTGCATATCGATACTTCGAGCAGTCATCCGTTTTTCACTTCTCCTGTATAAATTGATCGACGGGTCTTTGTTGCGCAGAAGCAAAACATGCTATTTCTTTGTGACACATCACTACTATTACTACTCCTCTACCTCCACATATTTTATATTCTTCTTTACTTCATCGTTGGCCACGACTGGGTCGAGCTGCTTAGATGAGGGATTGAAGCTGCCAGCACTAATAACTGTACCCATGTAAGCGCATTACTATTGGTTCCCTGGCGAGAAAAGTGCTTGACTCAAAAAATAGTTTTACGGTAGGGGCAAGATGGCTTGATTGTCCACACAGAAAAACAGCACTGAAGGTGAGTTGCATAGGTGATGTCACATCTGCTTTAGAAGCCATACTGACACATGGTCGTCTAGTGCTTTCCCGGATTGGTAGTTGAGTTAGCTGATTTGTCGGCTGATTGCGACGAACTCAAAAATAAGGTGTATCGTGCTCGAGTCCTTGGACAACGTCTGGCTACAGCTTCCAGCACTTGTAGCTGACATTGGGTAGCATACCAGTCTCCGGTGACTGCGTTACCGCACGAGCGGTACAGTAGCCACATGACCGGTCTTGGCCAAGAACACAGCCACCATGTGCATGGCCACGTTGCGCTCAAGCGGGAATTATTGAGGCGGCGCCCCACCAACGGCCGTCCAAAGAGCCGATTTTTGCTTGGTCTCTGGTCCGAAACGGTACTTCTAGGTCTCATCATCACTGAGGATCGCCCAAACAGCATTGGAAAGTCCCCTATCAAACTTGGCAAGCATGGTACAGCGCCAATTCACCCGAGCTGATGGGGTACCCAGTGTGAAGCAAACCTTTCCGAAGCGGAGGTTCCCACGTAGGATGGTGCGGATTGATCCTGATGGCTGTCTCCAGCCGTACCACAGTCACCCGCGCGTCCTCCTCCAGCTTCGCTTGCACAGCAGCAACGTTGTCCGCCGTGGTGGCCTCCACGAGTTGACCACAATGTGGCTCATTATCCAGGGACCGCCTGCAACGCTTGGATTCCGCAAACCTCATAAACACGGTGGGTCTTGAAGGCACATCATCACAAAACACAGCACGCAATCGCCCAACACTTTGGTGCGGATTTAAACCACATTTGTAATCATAGAAAATCATCACCCTCCAGTAACATCGACTGAGTTCCATACTTACAGTCAGAGTATAGCGACCCTTATGACTTGTGAGCTGTGTTGGGCTGCTGATATAGGGTTCTGTGAGTTGAAATCAAGGAACAATGTTCAGAATGGATTACAGTTCACATCTTACTTGTCAGTTCATCTGCAGCTAATTTGTGTACCGCGTATCCGGAAACCTATTGCGCTGCCCTTGTATATCGGTCATAAACAGGGAGATATCATGGACACAAACTGTGCTGACAGCTGGTAGTTTGGATAGATAGAAACAATGCAACCAAGCGCCAATCACATAAATTGATTGTAATCATATGGATCGAATGAACAATCCAGAATCGGTAAGGCATAGTATGAGCGGAGCTTAACGTGATCTCACACGACGCGAGAGCAGACGGAACGGAGTAGCAGCGGGCAAACGGCAAGAGCAGGACAATGAACTGCGGTAGACCACATAGTACGATCACGAAGACTAACCAGTGAAGTAAGCTACGGTGAGATGGCGATTAAAATTCATGTACGGTACAAAGGACTCTTGCGACCAAGAACAACGGATTTTGGGTCGATTCCTAGACTGGGACTGTCGGAGGATTGTGCGACAAACTGGATGGACAGAACCACATGACAGACCCCTGCACGAACTTCCAAAGGTCACCACTAGCGATGAAGCTGGGAGAAGGTGGAAATTAAACATTTACTGATTACCACCATAGAAATGATGACAGGTGGCTGAACACAGCCACCGAAATGAGGAAGTCGTATCTGAGGCACAGGCTTATACGCCGGTATATATTCCAGTGAAGTCAAGCAAAGCGAAAAAAATACTGACATACCACCAGTTCACCACTCGAATGTTCTGGGCGGTTGGTGGAAAAATACCCCAGTTGGACACAACACTTGGTTTCATCCTATGCAAATGAACCCAAGGTTTTTCAAGTTAGAGGACTACATGATGTATGTCACCGGGTGTCTAAAACGGTTTAAGCTCACATTCTCTAATAAGTGAAGGGAACGGAACAGAGGACATACACAAGGTGAAGCGAAGGCAGTTGAATAAGCCTTTCAGCTGTGCGTGGTGATGCCACGTAGGGTTGTTTAGGCACTCGTAATGTGCAATCAACGTGAAGCAACACCTTCAAGAATACTAGTTATGCGATGCGTAATACTTTGGAAAATTGAGAAGTAGCTTTGCGAACAGACTAGCCTGCATTCATAAACAATACAAGTCCTATGAGCCACCGAAAAATAGTCTTAGGAAAATATTGCTAGCAAGCATCACGAGATGCTTAGTTCATCATCATCATCATTATACATGTCAGCTAGAGATGGTAAAACACCTCCGCTACTGTACCGCAATACATAAAGGAAATACATACATACATACAATACATAAAGGAAAAATAAATACGACAGTTGAATGCCAGCTGAGCTACCAGCAACGGGTACGCATCGTTCCGGTAAGCTCCTCCTTCAGATTGGCATGCCTCAATGTACGCACACTGCTACAAATCGGTCAACAGGCAGCACTTGCCCGAACATTGGAGACCCTGTCGATCGATATCTGCTGCTTATCAGAGACTCGCCTGCAAGACTCGAGCACTGTGCTCACTCTGCGATCCCCTTCAAGGGACGCAAGCAGTATTTTCTCCTTGCGCCTATCCGGTGACGATGCAGCTTCGAGCACCGGCCAAGCCGGTGTTGGTATTGCCCTGAGTCCCCGGGCTGAAGCTGCTCTGGTTGATTGGATTCCAATCAGTAGCCGGATGTGTGCGGTCCGATTGGCTGGCTCGTTTAAAGCTTCGAAGTCGCGCGGGACTAATAGATGTCTATTCGTCATCGCTGCCTATGCGCCCACAAGCTGTAGCGATGATTCGGTAAAGAACGACTTCTACCGCCAACTGACCCAGCTCCTTCGCCACAGAAGAAGCACGGACACTGTTGTGCTGGCGGGGGATATGAACGCACAAGTTGGAAAGTTGTCCGCTGATGAACTGCATCTGGGCGGTCAACACGGTGTAGGCTCCCGTAATGATAACGGTGAGCGGTTACTTCATTTGTGTGAAGATGCTCGCTTATTTCTTGCGAGCACTAATTTCCGACACAGCACCCGCCGGAGGGTGACTTGGCGCCCACCAACCTCGAACCAGCCTTGCACGCAGATCGATCACATTGCGATAAGTTACTGCTGGAGAGGCTGCATCCAGAATTGTCGCTCGATTTGGAGCACATGTGTGGACACCGATCATGCACTTGTATGTGCTGACATGCGGATGCGCTTTGGCGGACGCCCACAACGACGCTGTGAGCGTATTGACATCAGCCAACTGACAAAACCAGCTGTTCTGAATGCGTATCAAAGTACGCTAACATGCGAGTTGAGCAAGCGCTCACAGGAGACAATTGATGGCCACTGGTCACATGTTCGAAGGACCTTAATAGCAGCAGGCAAATCCTCATGTGGTATGTCTAATAGACAACATGGACATTGGGTCACTTCGAAGTCTCTGGAACTTATACATGCTCGCCGGCAAATCCCGGCTGGAAGCGAGCACAATGAAACTCGTAAAGAGCTCCGGGCAAAACTCCGTGCTAGCCTGAAGAGAGACCGCGAATCTTGGTGGTCTCATCGTGCGTCAGAGATGGAAGTGGCCGCTGCCCTAGGCAACCATCGTAAGTTATTCCGTCTGATACGGGAAACGGGCAGCAGGAGACCTGGTGTTAGTGAAACTATACGTGACGAGAGTGGACAGCCTATCCACAATTTGTCAAAACGTCTGGAGCGTTGGGCTGAGCATTTCGAAAAGCAATTTAATCGGCAAGAATTGTTCGATTCGCCGGGCACTGATCGCCCCGCTCCGTGGGCTGTCCCTTTGGATCCACCCTCTCGCTCAGAAGTCGAACGTGAGAGCGGACTGTTGAAGTTGAACAAAGCCGCGGAACCAGATGATCTTCCTCCAGCCCTCTTCAAATTTGGAGGCTCTGCTCTTGTTGATGCTTTGCATGAAGTACTAGTGAAACTGTGGGAGCAGGAAACTGTCCCAACCGACTGGAGCCGCTCCGTTATTGTTCCCATCTTCAAAGGCGGCTCGCGCTCGGAATGCGGCAACCATAGAGGAATCAGTCTGATCTCCATCGCCTCCAAATTACTCGCGTCCATAATTCTCCACAGACTGACTGGCGCTCGTGAAAGCCAGATTGGTGAGGAGCAAGCCGGGTTTCGTCGGGGTCGTGGCTGCATCGACCACATCTTCACCTTGCGACAGTTGTTGGAGCACCGTCACACATATTGGCGGCCAACCGTAGTCGTGTTCCTCGACATCAAAAGTGCCTTCGATTCGGTTGATCGATGTGCCCTTTGGAATTGTCTACTCAGGAAAGGTGTGCCCGAGAAATATGTAAATATTATCCAAGCATTATATGCGCGTAGCACGGGCAGAGTAAGGGCTTACAGCAGGCTGTCGCCACCCTTCAATATCTCCAGCGGTGTGAGACAAGGATGCCCGCTGTCACCTTTCCTATTCAACTTCGCTATTGACGAAGTCATGGAGATTGCATTTACAGGACATGACTTGGAAGGTGTGGAGCTACTCCCAGGAGAACGACTTCTTGACTTAGAGTATGCAGACGACATTGCCCTCATCTGTGACAGCTCCCAGACGTGTCAAGCCGCGCTGGACAGATTAGCACTGGCTGTCAGTCGCTTCGGGCTTTGCTTTGCACCACCGACGTGCAAAGCGTTCCTCCAGGATTGGCAGGGTTCGCCCCCTGTGCTGACCCTTGGAGGGGATCAGCTAGAAGTCGTTCAGAAATTCAATTACCTGGGAAGTTGTATCAGCGCCCTTGGGATCGAAGACGAGATCACGAACCGCATAGCGAAAGCTCGAAGTGCTTTTGCTAACCTTCGCCACCTATGGCGACGGCGCGACATTACTCTCGCTCTGAAGGGTAGAGTGTACAATGCAGCGGTACGTTCGACCTTACTGTACGGTTGCGAAACCTGGCCCCTAAGATCGGCGGACATGAAGAGGCTACTTACGTTCGACCATCGGTGCCTTCGCAGTTTGGCTCACATCTGGTGGGAACACCGCGTGAGTAACGAGCGTGTTCGACGCCTTGTTTACGGCCTAGGAGAAGGGAATGAACCGCTCAGCACCGTCATTTCACTCACCAGGCTCCGATGGCTGGGCCACGTGTTGCGCATGCCAGCCCACCGACTCCCTCGACGTGCGTTGTTTGCTCACTGGGGATGTGGGTGGAAGAAGAGGAGAGGTGGCCAAGCGATGACTTGGTCCAGAGAAATGAAGGCCCTCACTTCGGAGCTGGCCTCAGTTGGAGCTTCACGGCTCCCTGGTTGGGGTCCAAAAGACGGTGAACACGTTTAGCTGGATACACTTGCTGATATGGCAAGGAGCCGACCTCAGTGGCGTTCCTGCTGTGAGTTTCTTTGTTCCTCCCCATCCCTTTAGCCTCCCCCTCCATCTACGATCTTATTTCGTAGGATAAAACGTAATTAAATTTTTGTTTTTGCCTAGTAGCCGGCTAGTAGCTTACCGGAACGATGCGTATCCGTTGCTGGTAGCTCAGCTGGCATTCAACTGTCGTATTTATTTTTCCTTTATGTATTGTATGTATGTATGTATTTCCTTTATGTATTGCGTTACAATAGCGGAGGTGTTTTACCATCTCTAGCTGACATGTATAATGATGATGATGATGATGTTCCGATAAGCTACTAGCCGGCTACTAGGCAAAAACAAAAATTTAATTACGTTTTACCCTACGAAATAAGATCGTAGATGGAGAGGGAGGCTAAAGGGAGGGGGAGGAACAAAGAAACTCACAGCAGGAACGCCACTGAGGTCGGCTCCTTGCCATATCAGCAAGTGTATCCAGCCAAACGTGTTCACCGCCTTTTGGACCCCAACCAGGGAGCCGTGAAGCTCCAACTGAGGCCAGCTCCGAAGTGAGGGCCTTCATTTCTCTGGACCAAGTCATCGCTTGGCCACCTCTCCTCTTCTTCCACCCACATCCCCAGTGAGCAAACAACGCACGTCGAGGGAGTCGGTGGGCTGGCATGCGCAACACGTGGCCCAGCCATCGGAGCCTGGTGAGTGAAATGACGGTGCTGAGCGGTTCATTCCCTTCTCCTAGGCCGTAAACAAGGCGTCGAACACGCTCGTTACTCACGCGGTGTTCCCACCAGATGTGAGCCAAACTGCGAAGGCACCGATGGTCGAACGTAAGTAGCCTCTTCATGTCCGCCGATCTTAGGGGCCAGGTTTCGCAACCGTACAGTAAGGTCAAACGTACCGCTGCATTGTACACTCTACCCTTCAGAGCGAGAGTAATGTCGCGCCGTCGCCATAGGTGGCGAAGGTTAGCAAAAGCACTTCGAGCTTTCGCTATGCGGTTCGTGATCTCGTCTTCGATCCCAAGGGCGCTGATACAACTTCCCAGGTAATTGAATTTCTGAACGACTTCTAGCTGATCCCCTCCAAGGGTCAGCACAGGGGGCGAACCCTGCCAATCCTGGAGGAACGCTTTGCACTTCGGTGGTGCAAAGCAAAGCCCGAAGCGACTGACAGCCAGTGCTAATCTGTCCAGCGCGGCTTGACACGTCTGGGAGCTGTCACAGATGAGGGCAATGTCGTCTGCATACTCTAAGTCAAGAAGTCGTTCTCCTGGGAGTAGCTCCACACCTTCCAAGTCATGTCCTGTAAATGCAATCTCCATGACTTCGTCAATAGCGAAGTTGAATAGGAAAGGTGACAGCGGGCATCCTTGTCTCACACCGCTGGAGATATTGAAGGGTGGCGACAGCCTGCTGTAAGCCCTTACTCTGCCCGTGCTACGCGCATATAATGCTTGGATAATATTTACATATTTCTCGGGCACACCTTTCCTGAGTAGACAATTCCAAAGGGCACATCGATCAACCGAATCGAAGGCACTTTTGATGTCGAGGAACACGACTACGGTTGGCCGCCAATATGTGTGACGGTGCTCCAACAACTGTCGCAAGGTGAAGATGTGGTCGATGCAGCCACGACCCCGACGAAACCCGGCTTGCTCCTCACCAATCTGGCTTTCACGAGCGCCAGTCAGTCTGTGGAGAATTATGGACGCGAGTAATTTGGAGGCGATGGAGATCAGACTGATTCCTCTATGGTTGCTGCATTCCGAGCGCGAGCCGCCTTTGAAGATGGGAACAATAACGGAGCGGCTCCAGTCGGTTGGGACAGTTTCCTGCTCCCACGAGATGCTTAGTTGGCTACGGAAAAAGTGAAGCGAGATAATATCTCCTCTGTGGGACGCTGCAACATCTACAGTCTGAGTGATGATGACTTCACCAAAGCAACGATCACAAGTATGCCCACCTAAGTTGGAAGGTCGAATTTATAAAGTTAAAGAGAACGCGGCACTTTTTCGATTGTGAAAGGCAAATACCTAGGGTTAACTATTTCGAGTGAATGCAAGTCGTAGAACAGCCAGTAACAACGAAGTGCACAGGAGAAAACGCGATTACAGTAGGCAAAATAGATGTTCAGACGGAAAATGATGAAGAATAAAACGGGGGAAAGGAAGCAGAGATAACACACAGAGATAACACTTTCCCAGGTTGCCGTGAATCAGTTTCATTATTACACGCTAGCTAAAGGTAAGAAACGTCTCGTTTATTGTGCCATAAAATAAAAAGAACATGTATGACAAAACGAAACAAAACATTATAGAATACACAATATAGGTAGAATAATGCATAGCAACATATATTACATTGAGTGCGAGATCGCGGTTGAAGGGGGAAGATAAGCGGGATGGGCAAAGAAGCTCGCAACACAAACAACATTAAGGTCTTCTTCCTCGCCATGTTGTCTAATATATCTAACCGAAAGTGTTCATCGTCTTGGTAGACGGCAGACACCACCAAACGTCAAGTTCGAAGTGACAACCTTCATTCCTCTTAACCAAGTCGTCGTTTGACCTGTTTTCCTCTTCTTCCATCCACACCCAGATCGCGCAAACAGCGTACATCGCGAGAGTCGATGTGCTGGGATGCGCAACACGTGGCCCAGTCGTCGGAGTCTGGTGCGTGATATAATGGTGTTGAGCGGTTCTCTCAGTCTTTCTGCTGTGAAAACGCGGTGCGAATGTACAGGTGGTCAAGCTTAACCAGCCTCTCTACGTTTGTCGATTTGATGGACCAACTTCCACAACTATACAGTAAGGGTGAACGCGCAGCTGCGTCATAAACTCTGACATTCAGGTTGAGGGTGATGTCGCACTGGAACCATAGGTGGCGAAATTGGCTCAAGCGCCTCGGACTTTTGTAATACGGTTCGTGGTCCCTTACACTACAAGCGTTAACACAGATGACATAAGCGCACATAGAGGAGTACGGCAATACTGATCAAAAGCTAGAAGGCCGTGTGCAAAGCCATAAACTGAGGTGAATGACACCTCGGTTCTCCCAAACACTCCTAAACTGATGTGTCACATGAAAAGAGGTGAAGGTAATGATATTCTGTGGAACAGCACGACACCTGAAGGGAATTCGACGGAGAGGACGGATGAAAAAGTAACGAAAATTCGACTTCCAAATGTTCCATGTTAACTGGACTCATGAGTATGCAAACACAGGGAAAGGCAGTAAAGAAAAGTCAAGAAGGTAAACAAACATATCGCAAAGAAAAACGCGTCACAGCAACAACGAGGCAGAGAAAGTCCACAAAAAATCAGAGGTCAAGTACTGGGCCAACAATCTGTACCGACCGATCGCAAATTCGCGTCAGCTCCTTCTCCATCTGAAACAATGGAAAGCAAAAGTGGGTGAGAGAAAAACAACGACGGTGAGGAAATGGACGGTAAGATGGAGCGAATCAACAGGCAATGTATCGTGTGGTAACAGAGACAATTGCACTACTGAATGGGGAAGTGCATCATGAAAGAAAGGGCCGAGAGACTCTACGCGCAGAACGCGTCGTGCGAACCTCTCGTCTCTTCTACGTGACTGTATTGTCTCTGTCACCTCAATGCCTAAAGTTATCAACCATTCCACTTGTAGATTGTGGTGACAAGTCCAATTCAACTCACGTGACCTTTACACTACACACGTACAAGATTGCCAGTTTGTTCCAAGCTACGTGTGTTTCGCACCGAGCGCATTAGCAACCAGACTTTATAGCTGTTCTACTTCTCATTCAGCACATGTTCCAACCTGATGACTGTTGCGACCCAACTGGTTAGTAGCATTACTGTACCACTCCATCGTACATGTGCAGCTATAATGCACTGTGCTCACAAAGCCAGACAACTGGCCATGAGTCATGCTACACTGTCCACTGCTCATATATATATCTCCGTGGAATCCTGCATGGTCCTTGGTACTTCACTGTGTGTCCTTCGCACTAGAGCGCAGGAGCGAAGCGGACTGTCGGTTGTTTGAGTTGAAAGCACCATAGTTGAGGCGCGTATGCTTATTGTCCTCTAACCAGTCACCAACTAGTACCGTTTACCGTGATCGATTTTGTTGTTGAATTTGATACTAGGGGCCGGAGGACGTGTAGCTCGTATTCCAGCCGAATCTTACCGCCTACTCTAATAACAATAATAATTCAAGCACAAGACGCGAACATGCAAAGTAATGGAACCTCAGTTGACCAATCAGTTCGAATGTGAGAATACTGAAGAACTACAATCAATAACATGTTCAATAGCTAACAGTTCAGGCAGGTTCAGTTGACTTACGAAACCAACTAGCTCTTTGCACAAATTTCGACAACGGATCAATTCTGTAGCTTGGATCTCCTGTTCGGCACTAGCTTCTTGAACACGCAGTTCCGATTCCTTCACACGGGCTTTGGCGCGGAGGACTTGAGAGTTTAGATCCGAAATACTGTTAACCAAGCGATCTAAGTAGCCCGGTTTGCTGCGAATCATGAACAGTTGACTGATACGACTGGAATCAGAGGATACGATCAAAGTGAGCCACTTCTTATCCGAACATGAAAGGTTAAACATTGGGGGTAAGCAATGTTAGCCGAAAAGCAAACACAGGAGTCTACTGACAGTTCATTAGAAAGTAACGATAATAGATCATTTAATTGATTGAGACGTCAATATCTTTCCCATAGGTATACTTATTCAATAGTTGGTGTAAAAAAATGGGGTGCAGTTTCGATGAGAAGCCACACCGATTAATTCACTGAAGAAACCAATGCTATACACTCAGTGATGAATAGTACAGTGAGTTCATAAAGTATGGGACGATTTTAACACATCATCTGAGCACCTCCCCTTTGTGATGGGGCTGACAGATGGAGCTAATGGAATCATCCGCCGCAGTGTGGTCGATCAGGCAATCAATCGAGTAGGCAGGTGAGTTTTGAAAATCATATTTAGTTGTACTTTACCTGAAACCTGTAGATAGAGTGTATGCGTACCGAGCCGGTTCAAATTCATTCTGTTGACGCGGCTGGGTGAACCAGGCACCGAACGTAGTGTCAGAGGAAAAGAAAAACCCGATGAGCGATCAGCAGCTTTGCTTTGGCTGGCAGCCATTTGTAGCGATGTTTACTCGATTAGAGATGACGGAGGGTTCACTGCCCGAAAACTGGCGCCTATTGAGAGCGGTGTGGATGAACTTCGCGACACTGATCGAGTTGGATGAATATCCTATGCCGTATCAGTTAGCGATGCTCAGATACGCCGTCGGCCATGATGCGGTACGGATACTAGAGGCCTGGAATCTCTACGATCAAGACCAAAAATCGGATCTTTCAGAGACGCACGAACGA
>CALYDF020008295.1:0-11763 GCA_944474145.2 Dicrocoelium dendriticum | reverse complement strand
GCCACAGTGACAGGCAAATCCGAAACCGGATGCCGCCAACCATGTTTGTTACCTCGGTTACAAACTGGACAAAACCGGTTTGCGTGTCTTGCAAGATTAAATATCGCCTATGGTGCAGGTACCTCAGCCCAAAAATAGTGATGAATTGCGATCATTCCTAGGAATGTTGTCGTTTCCTACCGGATGCCTCAACCATTCTAACTCCATTGAACGAATTGCGACACAAAGCCCCCATGGATGTGGGAGAGCGAGCATCAATCTGCATTTGTTTGTGCAAAGAAGTGTCTTGCATCCGCACCTGTTTTGATTCACCATGATAGTGGAAAACCGTTAATCTTACAGTGTGACGCATCTCCATACGGAGTCGGAGCAGTTCTATGTCACAAAATGTCGAATCGTGTCATTCACCCGATGGCGTTTGCCTCAAGAACTTTCCAAACCGCCGCAAAGAATTATTCCTAGTTGAATAAAGAAGCCCAATCAGTTATATTTGGCGTCAATGTGTTTCACCAGTACATTTGGAGCAACTATTTCGAAATACAAACAGACAACAAACCACTGATATGCTTCCTGAGCGAGTCAAGGGGAATGGAATGAATGTATCCACCGAGAATGCTACGATGGGCATTATTATTAAGTGCGTATAAATATCGAATCTCCTATATTCCCGATGTTGCGTCCGAGCCCCGCGACTGCTTCCACCCTCTAACGGTAGTGAGAACAAGAACAAACAGGGACAAAGATTCAAGGGTTTTTTTTACATATGGAAACCAATTCGTTATATAGCATAATGTACAAGCATGATAGCCAACCAGAGTACGGTGAGCATGTGGACAATTAAAGGCAATAAGAACGGAGCAAATGAGGAACCAATCAAATGCACGCAAATAACGTAAAGTGGGAGTGCTAACGTCAGACTATGGCTGCTATCTGAAGACAAAAACAACAACTCCAAATAGCCCATAGGGATAGCGAAATGATGCGTTAAAACGAACATCGGTGAGCCTCCATAGCAGAACGAAAGTCTGCAGTCATGAACGACTACACAAGCGTACCTGTATTTTTCTTGCACCCCCTCTCTTAAAAGTGAATTACGTGAAGGTCACATAGCTCTTCGGACGAGTGGACCCACCTGGGTACACATGCATCTATGTTTGTTCTGTTCGGTAGCGTGACTGCAATAGTATTCCTAAGAAAAAAGTGGAAGAAACCATGTTAATACAACCACTGATTTCCGGTCTCACGGATTCTCGGATCATAGAGAGTCTCTTAATGGAGAATGCAGAAAAGCTCACATGGGACAGGGCCTGTGACGTGGCTCGCGCGAAGGTCACAGTCACGGAACAAAACAAAATTTTCCTCTCTACCGTAGGAGCTACTGGAATTAACCGTTTGGATTCTACACGCTCTCTGACGCGCTTCTCAGTTAGAAATAAGTGTTACCGTTGTGGAAATGCTGAACATCGTGCAAATGATGTCATGTCCCGCAAAGAGTGAAATCTGCCGGAATTACGGTAAGACCGGTCATTTTGCTCGAGTTTGTCGTTCCTGCGTCATTTCTTTAGTTGATTCTGTAAATCACTCCAGAGCTTCTCCGGTCATCAATGAAAAGGCTATATATGTTTTTAATGAATGCGAACATCCACTTTAGTCTCCAACTGAAGAATCCAAACTGCCTTCGCCAGATATTCGTCGTGTGTTTTTTGAACTCAGAAACAAAAGCATTTGTCTAGACATGGAACTAGATTCCGCGTCACCAATCACAATTGTGCCATATTGTTCTTACAAACAGCATTTTGGTCAGCTAACTGGACATTCTTCCGCTTACACTTTCAGCAGCTACCCCAATGATGTCCACATACTCGGTTTCGTTACGGTTTCAATATTTCTTATAAACAGAAGGAAGCGTATAATTGAAGGTTATGTCTCGAAAACTGTTAGTAAATCTCTATTGGGATGTAATGCCATGGTCTTACTGAACAAATCACCATGCTTCAGCCGGGTGACCATTGCCAGTGTCAACCTGCATTCGTTACTTTCCAGTTACCCAAATCTCTTTCTTCCGGATGGTAGAGTCCCCAAAAGCAATGCACCGCATTCGGTTGAATGCGGATTACAAACCGTTCAGCATTTCTCAACCTAGGCCTGTACCTCTGGCCAAGCGAGAAGCGTTGTCGCAAGCTTTGAAAAACATGGTCACTGAAGACTTGATAGAACCCATACAGTGTTCTGAATAGGTACATCCACTAGTTACCGTTCAAAAGAAAGATGGCTCTATTCGTGTATGCACCGACCTTCGAGCGCTTAATCGACATATACTTGTGGCTAAGTTCCTTCTGCCTTCTATCGACGGGTTGATGGTTAAGCTATCAAACGCCGAACTTTTTCAAAGCTGGATATTCGCGGTGCATTCTACCACATGCCACTGACTGCAGATTGCCGACATTTGACTGCTTTCCTCACGCAAGATGGTTTGTACCAATACAAAGTGCTACCAATGGACCTTAGTAGTGCCCCAACAGATTAGTAGAAATTTACTACTCTATCATTATCAGATCTCAAAGGATGTGTTGTGTGTATATGGATGATATTTGTGTCTTTGGTAGTAACCCCACCGGACATCAGGAAACCCTTCATAATGTGCTGCATAGACTGAATGAACTAAATCTCCGTCTGAATACCAGCAAATGCCAATACGCTGTAATGGAGGCCGAGTTTATTGGACATGTTATTTCTACCTCGGGTATTAAGCCTAATGTGCAGAAAACCAGCGCCATTCTCGATTGCCCAAACCATGCAACGTTACACAGATGAAACATTTCTTGGGTTTGTGTTCTTATTACCTTCGACCTTGACCAAATTTTGCGGCTATTGCCGAGCCGTTACAGAGGTTGACGCATCAAAACCATGAATTTCGTTAGGCCGCTGAACAAGACAATGCCTACATGACCATACGAGCGATGGTTGAATCCACTCCCACGGTAGCGATGTTCAATGAGCACTGTCTTTGTTTCAAAGGATGCTTCACATGTTGGCTTGGATGCAGTTCTGTCCCATCTGCGCCATGGCGAGGAGAAAGTGATTGCGTACGCATCACGTACCTTGTCTGGTACTGAAATAAATTATTCCACCGGCGAGAAAGAGACCCTCGCATGCGTCTGAGCATGTGAGAAATGCCACTTTTACTTATTCGCACGACGATTCACTTTGCGCACCGATCATTCTGCTCTTACAACATTACTAAGTGGCGGTAACATAGGCCAAAAGCCGGTACGCTTGAGTTGCTTGTACTCACGTTTATTGAACTATGATTATGAAATAAAATACGTGCCAAGGTGTTTTAACCAACTTGCAGATATCTTGTCGAGACTCCCACTGTCCAACGATGGGGAAAACTAGGACTTAGAGGAGGCAGCTCTCAGACGGAATACCTGCAATAACATTTGACCTGATACGAGAGCACACTGACAAGGACCCTGTCCTAGCGAAGCTTCGGGAGTACATATCCACTTAATGGCCCAGTCGTACCAAGATCCAACATGAGTGACTTCCATACTATAACCTACTGAAGGAGCTTTATACTATGAGCAACTGCATTATTAGAGGTGAGCAGTTTGTGGTCCCTGCAACCCTCGTTCCTCTGGTGGTTGCATGTGTATATGAAGGTCATCCAGGGATTGTGAGAACAAAAGCTCGGATACGACAGTACTATGGGTGGCCGAAGTTGAATTCCAACGTCGAGGCGGTTATTCGGGAATGTTACGCCTGTCAACAGAGCGCGAGGTCACTGAATGCTCCAGTCCAACCTATCGTATACCCAATGAAGCCATGGGCAAAAATTGGCATCGATATTATGGGCCCGTTTGCCAATGCACCTCTGCAGAAGCGAAACGTGCTAGTGGCTACATGTTTCTAAAGCAAATGGCCAGAGGCTATTCTATGCGGGAACGTAACTATAGCTGTCATCATAAAGTGGCTCCGTTGTTTGTTTATAAGGTACCGTTTGCCAGAAGAAATAGTCCCTGATAACGGCCCACAGTTTCGAAGTAACGAGTATGCTGAATTTCTAAGGCGCAGTGGTATCAGCCACACGAGCAGTGTACCTTATAATCCTGCCGCGAATGGACTCGTCAAACGACTTAATCGTAGTTTGAAAGAATCTGTACAAGTCCTTTGGCTTTCGGGAGAACCCTGGGATGATGCGTTGGTATGTGCATTGGAGGTATACAGAACCACTCCACATACTGTAACGGCAAGGACCCTCTCAGAGCTAATGCCGGGGCGAACAATTCGAACTCGATTAAATGCAGCCTTTACATCCGAAGAAACCGCCGATCACGCAGAATAAGAAAGACGGGCTGTTTACCAGGCTAAATATAGACGCGTTGGGAAAACGTATCCTCCAGGGACATTTGTTCTTGTGAGACTACCCAATTCCCGCAAAGGAGGTATTGTATTCGGACTGCCGATCCTTGTGGAATCTATGTACACGCCAGGAAATTACAAGTTGGCTGATGGGACAAAGGTGAATGCAAGACGGCTGCATGCAGCGCTTTCCCAACGTGCTACTGAACAGACGAACACACCTATAACACAGCGCTCGGTACAAACTAATACAAACGTATGGCGTTCCGGTGGGATACGCCGCCGTGTCTACCGATACGCTTTAACGGATAACACCACATGACCATTCTTCAGGGTGCTGACATTAAATTAGATCGTTCATGGACATGTAGTGCCTATATTTTTACGAACCAAGGAGGGAACAATGTCGTGCTCAAATACTTTGTTTTGTTTTCGCTCCCGATTCGCTTATCCTACTCACACTTCTATTTATCACTCGTTGGTCTATCAGAGGATCTTGCATTTGATTGGTTGCAATGCGAATCTCCATCGATTTAATTGTACTGCGCATGTGTGCATACAGTTCACTCCATACATACGTTCCGGGCTGCTCTGGTCTGTTGCTTTTTCGGGATACAACACTGCCGTCCAAAGGAGCCCATGTGGCAAATGACATCGAACACAAGCTCAGGTCAGCCCTAACGCGCACGTACATGACTGCCCACTTGCGCCTCATGCACACTACTCCGAAAGGCTCTTCATGACCGTCAGAACTACTCTTCGGCTAGTTCACCCTCTCATGTGGTTTAACAGTTCACCTGCAGTTGCAGTGACGTTTACATAAACAGGACTAACAGTCGGTTGGCTCAGAGGGTGGCTGAACACTGGCCAAAGTGGGTGGAACAAATGATGACGCAACAAACGGGAGCGCCCTCCAGAATGAACCGGATACCGTCGTCATCTATCACCAAGCACCTCGTGACAACTGGTCACAATGTGAACCCTAAGACTGCGTTCAAAGTGCTATTACGGAACTGGAATCCGATAACGTTGGCAATCAGTGAAGTGTTGCTCATTAGGGCTTATCAACCTGTGATATGTCCACAGAAACTCTTAAGACAATCAATCAGATTGCCTTGGTCTTGATTTTGACGTTTTGATTGGTGTGTGTAGCAACCCAAAAGATATTTCTTGTCCTATGTGCATTTTTATTACTCAGTCATACAATATTGGTTTTTGTTTTAATGCCGGCTCTACGGCCATTCTGAACTACGTCCGGCTCACCACTTGTCTCCACGGTGAGTTCCGGCACTGACGTACGCTCTCGTCGCTTCATTCGTTTTTCGTTGGATTGTAGCCTTCCGCGAATACAATCCGTTGTGTCCGTACTTCTGGTTTTCTGGCATCCCTACCAGAGCGAGAACACTCTCGGACTAGTATAGACTAGTCCTACATGTGGCAATTGTTTCCCATGTATATATTTATGTAGGTGTTTCTGCTTGTATTGTGTATGCGACTGAGGAGAACAATTGAGATTTTGGCATATCGCAATCTATGCCATCTTTCTGCTTTGATCAAGTGGCTGAAAGGGACTCAATGTTTTACGTTTCTGAAAAGAAGACTCCCCGTTACCTTTGCGAGGGCATTAGACCAATTATTGCCGTTGCGCTGTAAGCTGGCTGTAGAACGCACGAGGATAGGCTTTCTTGAAGGATGTATCCGATTAGGCTGATTTCCGTCACGGTTTGCTAAAGCACTGTTGAAGAATAAGTTATCTGTAAATAGCACTAATTTGACCAGGATCGCGTCGGTACACCTCGAAGCATGTGTGGAACATGAACAGAAGTTCCTCGAAACACAGAGACGAATCGTTGGCCCCCTCAATGAGTTATCCTTGATTTGCCGCTTGAAATTTGAGGCCTTTTCTGCAGAAGTTCTCCGTCGTACGCGAAGGAAAACAGTTCGTAGTCTACGGGGTTCGCTTACAAGGGCTACACATGCTTCATTCCCTATCGATTGCTCGAAGCACGTATATAATCTATCATCTGCTCAGTTCACTCGCCCGCAGTTGGAAGTGTTTTCTCTTGGAATGAAATATCGGTTGCCGCCAAAGACGATATACAGGCTCAGCACGCAAGCGCAGTTTGAATATCTGTATGACCAACTCAGTGATCTCTTCCCACGATACCTAGAAGATGCTGGCTGGTTTCGGGCAAAATTGGTGGATATCGCGAACCAATTCCTTAATACTCCAATATGCCAGAGAAGTTGCCTGAAGACTGAAGACTATGCCACGATCAGAGAGTTGAAAAAATGACGCACGTAACCTTCCTGTAGCCAGATAAAGGAGCAGGCCTTGTAATAATGAACGAGGATGAGTGCTTTTCAATGATGGTGTCTATCTTGAGGGATAGACGTAAGTTCCTGATAGACGCAACACCGGAGACTAACATTTTGGTGGAGAAGCAGGTAGCCAGAAAACTCCAGATCCTTTTACTACATGGATACATCACTGAATCGCAGTACAGCGGCTAAAATCGACTGGGACGCAGACACCGAAATGAAGGGCGCGCCTAAGTTACACAAGCCACAATGAAGGCTCTTGCACGCGGGCTATTGCTGGTGGCCCGGATTAGAGGCCAAACTGAAAACAACCTGAAAACCTGCGATCGCGGTCAACAATACTAGTCGAATAAATCTGAAGGTCCAATATACCATTGGGGTTGGCCTGATAGGCCATGGCAACGTATGCATGTAGACTATTTTCTTTCTTTGAACAGAATACTTTTCCTGTTGATAGCCGATGCCTAGTCGAAATGGATCGATGTTTATCCAGTGTCTCATCCCGCGGCTGAAACAATCATTTCAAAGATATCATCATCGTTTTCGGGATACCTGAAACTGTTTGTACAGATAATGGGTCATGTTTTACCAGTAAGGAGTTTGTGAGCTTTATGCAGAGAGATGATGTTCGACACGTGCGTACAGCCTCATATTATCCTGCGTCAAATGGATTAGCCGAAAGGGCGATGCGGACGGTAAAGGGGACCTGCTAAAACAGTTTTCGGGAACCATACAAAAGCGATGAGATCGATTACTTTTTCCTACATAATAACTCCGACAGAATCAATATATAAATCCCCTAAGAACTGATGTCCGGTAGAACACTACGTAGTAGACTACACCTATCATTTCCTAATCGTCGAGCGCAAATAGAAGCGAAATAAAACCAGACAGCTACGTCAGACAGGGTTCACGATTTTTTTTCCAACTGCGGGATGCCGTATATGCACGACTTCCATGCGAACACTCATTACAGCCCGCAACTGTGGTCACAAGTGATGGCACCCAGGCCGATCTAGTTAGCTGGTCGCGTCTTTAGATGGCATTCAGATATCATACATCCGCGCTATGAAGAAACAGGAGAAAAGGAGGAAAATATATCTGATTTAACCCAGCCGACGGTACAACAAACCACACAGGATGCGGCGCAAACAACAAACTGCACACCAATTCGAAGATCCCAACCTTTACCTAAACCTGTTGAACGTTTTGTTCCCAGGTTTTGACCTTCTCCAAGTGTGGAGGAGATGTTACGTCTGTCGATGACAATGATTAGTTAGTTCATCCACGCCGCGTTCTTATTGTTTTGCCCCGCATTGACTGGTACTTACGGCAGAGAAAAAGCCTATCTATTTGTTTCTGACATTCAAAGGTGACCATAACACAAACTCAGGTCTGCTATGAAACGCACTTACACAGCCGCCCAGTTACGACTCGTCCACACCACTCGGATGCTAGTGCTACACCACCATCCGGTCGATTTGCCGGACAGTCTGGACTCTCATGTAATCTACCAGTACACCTGCAGCTGAGGTGATGTATACATTGGCAGGACTGACTGACGGCTGGTTCAAAGGGTGGCCGAACACCTCCAAAGTTGGATAACACAGTTGATGTCACAACAAGGCAGAGTGGATCAGGTGATAAAGCGGGACCCTGCTTCATTTATCGCAAACCATCTCGTGACGACCTGGCATCACATGGACGTATCGACCGCTTTCAAAATACTCCTGCGTGATAAGAATCCAAAACGGCTAGCAATAGGCGGAGCACTGTTGATCACACAGAACCGTCCAACACTGTGCGCACAGAAACAACTAATGCAATCTATTAGATTGTCGTGGCCTTGATACTTTTATTGCAGACTGTTCATGAACGTTAACTTCACGTATACTCAATCACTTACATTTTGTATGTATTGTGCTTGCGCTTGAGAAAAACAATCGAAATGTTAACATCTCGCAGCATTTGTCTTCTTTCTACAATCAATAGTTCTGCGCGTCATACATTAAATCGTGACATGAGATCCATGTGCGCATATTTCGACCCGACACATACTGCTTCGTACTGCGCCTTGTTCTGCCTAACTACGGTCCGGGGGCGGGCGTGCTTGAATACGTCACTACGTAATAGACTCGCTGCTACCACCACGGATAGACTACACTGTGATGTCTGACGATTGTCCATCCGGTCGTTTAGTCGCTTATCTCGGCATTGGCTATTTGACAAAGCTGGTTATGTTGCTAACATGAAACCAGGCGTAATCCAAACATTCGCTGTAAGGCAGACCATTCTGCTTGTCCGTTTTACCAAAGCGTGCTGTTTTCCATTGCGATAGACTGGACTAGTCGTGCGTGCTCGGATTTCGTATCATTGGTCCCCAGTCAATAGGGGCGATAGAAACAAAGTGAAGTGTTCGTCGCTCGCCTGAATGGACGCTTGATTCCCAATCAAACCCGAAGTCGTTAGCCCCTCACAGGACAGAGAGAAGACCGGATCGGATGGGCAGAGCAACAGGAATGAATTAGCAAAGCACACCGTTCATTGTAAAGGTAAAATGGAAAGTTCGTGAATAGTATTTAAGGCGACCGTGGAAAGCTCTGGAAAGGTTAACTTACAGCCAACAAAGGAACTTCGACCTAGCGTTTATTGGTCGCTTCTCCTGGTTGGTTCTCTGTTCGCCCCAATCAGGGCGGATGAGTTTGGATCGCCGGCCGCGGCGATGGGGTCCTGGCTTGATCGACTCGCGTATTCCTTCCCAACACTTCCCCCCTTTGAGTTGTGTTGTACGATTTCAGCTTGGGGTTGACTTGCATGGATGACACGAACTTGCGTCGCCGCTTTGGCCTCTGTGCTGCTAGGTTTCGGGGCGAATGTTGTGCTTGCTGTGTTGGGGCATGTTGGGGAGTCTTCGCTTCACCCGCGTCGGCCAGTATATCCAGAGGTACCTGCGCTGCTGGTACTTGTTGTTGCAGTTGTTCGCCAGTCCGTGCCTCTAGCAGCTGATTGGAATGTCCTACCCAAATTGCCGTCCCAACCTGGATACCGTAGATCACGTTACCACGTTTGTATAGCATATGGCCCATAGCCCATTCGACAGTGTCCTCAAAGTTGTAGTCTCGAGCGTCCTTAGGTAACATAAAGTTGACATACCTGGAGTGCTCTGCTGTTCCAAGTTTCCTTAACAGCAATCGGACTTTCCAATCGTCATCATGTTCTCCAAGTTCTACGCGGAACACATCTTCATAACGCTTGAACCAAGATTCAAAAGTGAGGCCAGCATTAGTGTCGTACGAAAATTCGGTAATACTGTTAGTGATGGCGTCTAACGATGCGGACGGCTTGACGGTCGTAGACAGTGAACCGGTCTAGATTGAGAGTTGGCGCGTAAGAGTTTCGATCAGCCTGAGTTGGGATGCCTCAAATTGTTCTTGTTGCTGAAGCAGAATGGCCTTGTGCTCGTCAGCCGCCCTGATTGGGGCGAAAAGAGAGCCAACCAGGAGAAACGGCCAATGAACGCTAGGTCGAAGTTCCTTTGTTGGCTGTAAGTTAACCTTTCCAGAGCTTTCCACGGTCGCCTTAAATACTATTCATGAACTTACCATTTTACCTTTACAATGAACGGTGTGCTTTGCTAATTCATTCCTGTTGCTCTGCTCATCCGATCCGGTCTTCTCTCTCTCCTGTGGGGGGGGGGGCTAACGACTTCGGGTTTGATTGGGAATCAAGCGTCCATTTTAGGCGAGCGACGAACACTTCACAAAGCGCGCACAAAAAAGCGGACAGCGAAAAACGCACAAACTAAAAAGCGGACATGAGGATTGCACACACGGAAGATTGCGGACACGGCAGATCGTGCACACTAAAAGTGAACACATTTTCGCATGCTGTTAACATGGTCACATATGGCCGTATTATTGATGTACCTTGCTTAATATGCACACTAGCAATTCACGTCGCATAAACCCATCTACTGGACATGTTGCAGGTAGTGACTACGAGACAATAGGACTTATCTGCGGTATCGGAATATACGTCGCACCACAGCCGCTCATACAGCGTTGCGTCCGGGGGGGGGGGGGGATTAAACCCATCTTCAACGCTTGGTACGATCTTAAGACGGAGCTGTATCTTTCCTCTTCACAAATGCCTGCTTAATAGTTTAACAATTCCAACCATCACGGTATAACTCATCTTAGCCGGTAAGATAAACATGTTACCAATGGGTTTAGGAATACAGACACGTTGACTCATATTGACGGCGTAATAGTTATTAACAAGATTCCACGAAATTGTATACCTCGCAATAACATTACAGCCGCATGAATGGACAATATTGACCACGCATGCATGTCTAAACGAGTGCGAATCATGGATGACAGCGTCCGTTCTCGGCTAGGCTTGTTATTGTGTCCCGCATGTGAATAACTACAGGATGTGCGTTTTGCAATGCTCTCCCATCTGAATTATTATTTTGCAGATGTCCCATTGCCAGACTAGGCGACATCATCAGCGCAGCTTAAAGTCCTGTTTCGCGGAGCATCGTAAGCGAATTCCAGATCCAAGTGCTTATTGATCGAGTTCTGCTTTGAATACCAGGTTTCAATAAACTCACGTGTTTGCCGGCTTGTGGCTCTTCCGAGGATTTTCACGTGCCCCAAGTCGGATTGGTGACGTTCGGCATCAATATGTACGAACATCAAAGAGTACTTATCATGATGGCAAAATAATAAGTCAGCTCGGAGAGCAGTGCAAAACCCACACCCACATCCCGATCAACGGATATTCTCTACCATTTCAAAACAACCATAAGCTGCCTGAGCTTAATGAGATATGGACTAGGTTGGCTCGCACTGCGCCACCCATACCTCCATCTACACACACCACCTCCAGTAGAAACTCATAGGAATAGACCGGGAGGCAAGTGAATGGTAATCACAATTCATCAACAGAGCCGGCACACACTTGTTCAACATGCACAGCATTCCTGTCGAAGTTGCGAATCAGCCGCGTACAGAACATCACATGCTAGATGGGACCACTAATTGAACCTAGTACGGGCTATACACACGCAAT
>CALYDF020008294.1:0-11772 GCA_944474145.2 Dicrocoelium dendriticum | reverse complement strand
CGGGTATGTTACTGTTCCGGAACGATAGGCTCACAATAGGAGGAGGGGTAATTCTGTATTATCGAAGCGACTTGCAGTGCGAAGTGGTGGAGAATTCAGATTAGCAGTTCCCCGACTCTCTTTGGTGTCACTTGCAGTTAAAAGGCGGAGACACTTGCTTTATTGTCTTGGTTTACCGCCCCCTATCTCTATACTCGAAACCGACTGCCACCTAGCAGCTGCTTTAAGATACAGTTTACAGCGAAAGCACACTCATATACTTATCATGGGTGCTTTCAACGTACGTGGTGTAGAAACTCCTGCCACGATCGGAGAACACTTCAAAACAGGTCTACAAGACCTAATAACCATTGTTCCTCTTTACAATCACATCACTTTGCCCACTCGATTCAGAGCAGGTAACAGGCCATCTTTGCTAAATATTGTGCTTACCAAGGAGGAGCGTATGATTGATGCGTTGGTTTTAGACTACCCGTTGGGTTGCAGTGATCACGCAGTGATCTGTTACAACTTTGTCTGCTATGCGGAATATCGGAATCAGAACGATGAAATTTTGTGAACCACAACAAGCTATGATCGATTAGCCCAGTTTGTCAGCGCCACAACTTCGTCGTTCTTTGCCGAAGTACCCCTGGAAGTCACCTGACTCGTGTTCGTCAAGAAATTCAGTCAGCTGATTGCAGAGGCGTCAAAGTTAGTCATTAGTGTACATCGGTTACTTTTGTTAGGAGCAGTACCCGAAAATGGATGACAGTACGCAACGCAGCATAGCAAGTGTACAGAGAAGCTCCAGCACCAGAAACGTGGGACAACTACGTAGCCCAACGTAACCACTGCACTCAACTGTTAAGAGATGACAGAGCCGCCTATCAGCAGAACATCGCAAAAACCTTCAGTGCTATCCACAAACTGCTGTACAAGCACGTTAATAGCCTACGAAATGTGAGGCAAGGATTTCCTCCACTCAGGACGGCTGATGGCCCAACAAGAACGTCTATGGAAGCTGCAAACGCGTTGCAGATGCAATACGCCCCCACTTTTCAAAGAGTCTTGCCACCAAGCGATCTACCAAGCTTTGTATTCTGCTCACCAGGACTAACCCACATCAATTTTACCGCAGAGGCTGTATTGCAAAAGCTGACTTCTCTACGCAAACACAGCTCGCCGGGTGTCGACACCATTCGTCCAGAGGTACTGGAAGCAGCAGCAAGCCAACTGAGGGGACCTTGAGCTCAGTTTTTCCAGCGCTGCTTAGAACAGAACCAAATTTTTGCTATGTGGAAGCTTGGAATAATAACCCAGATTTACAAAGGTGAAAGCAGAACTGAGCCCTCCAAATGCTGTCCAATATCCCTTCTCTCTATCCTCTTCAAAGCCATGGAATCTATTGTTACCAGGAAAACTGTAACATCATCACGCCTGAGCAGCATTGCTTCCGTCGACAGAGGTTATGCACAACAAATTTACTGATCGCACGCAATAGTTGGGCCGAGTCAGCTGACGATGAAAGTGTTGATGTGAAGTACCTGGATTTTTCACAGGCATTCGATTGTTTAGACCGTCAGATAATACTTTCCAAGCTCAGATGTGGTGTTCTCTGAGCTGAGCAAGTTGATTGCAAAGGTTCCGCCACCATTCGAAGTGACATCTTCAATGCAGGACTGATAGCAGTAAGGTAGCAGGAGCTGGTAGAAAGCAAACTCAAGCTCCAGCAGAACCGGATGGCGACTCTCTGTTAAACTGGATTGCCAACTTTCTACTTCAACAGCAATTAGTGGTCAGAGTTCGGAGCTCTTTATCGGACCCCATACAAGTCCAGCGTGGTATGCCGCAAGGCTCAATACTAGGTTCACGTTTGTTTTTGTGTTTATTAATGACCTTGCACAAGGAATCGTTTTAAAGTTCCTGATGTTTGCCGAGGATGTCAAGAGCTGGCATAGTATCCAAGCGAATGCCGACTAGCATCTGTTTCAGAGTGATCTAGTTACAGTATATCAATGGTCAACTCAAAATTTACTGCATTTCAACGTCAGTAAATGCAAGCTATTTTCCATCCGACATCAGAGCAGCCACTCATATCGGCTCGGAACGAATGTACTGCAACAATCATCTGTCGAACGTGACTTGGGTGTGCTGGTTTAGGCTGACTTAGTTTGCTCCAGGCAATCCGAAAAGGCATCGAAGACTGGGAACCAGCAGGTCGGGCTGTTGCGACGGGCATTTGTACAATTAAAGAGCTTCATATTTTGACAAATGCTCAGGGTGTATGTCCGCCCCACGTCGAGTACACAATTCAAGCCTGGCATTCATGGCTGAAACACGACGCTAATGCATTGGAGCAGCCACAACATTGAGCTCTAAGAACGCAATTGGGATGCGCAGCGTTTCATACCAGGAGAGGCTGCAACGATTGGGGGCAATCAGCGGACCCATCACAGATTACGAGGCGACCCGACTATGGCGTACTTGATTCTGCGAGACCCACATCATGTGTGCCGCCCTTTACTACGACCCAGCACCAATACAAACCTGTGGGGCCACTCATTGAAAATCGCAGGACAGTATAGCAGCCTGGAATGCCGCAGCAATTTCTTTTCCTTTCGTGTCAGTCATCTGTGAAATGCTTTCCCAGAATCGGTCTCTCTACACCGACACTAGCAGTATTTTAAAATGGTTGGATGACTCACTCATTCACTTACAGTCTGTCATTTAGCGCTGCTTCTTTATCCTACACCTAGAGTTTACCGTGGATTTATTTCATGTTAACTGCGGGTGCTGTGAATCTGCGCGAATTGCAAGACTACAGCAGAGCAAACGTTAAGTCCTTATTTCATATTTATAGTACTAACTATTTTACTACCACTATTATTATTACTGTCCCCGTTACGTTATTTAGATTTCCCTACCAGCTTTTCAAAGGGACTTGTAAAGCAACACTTCTTAATCCGTTCGTTGTTCACTGATGGACAAAACTCTGATGAAGCTGATATCAATGACATGATTCACGATGGTGGCTCTCTTGAGATTCTTCCAGTTGGGCACTTACTCAATGACGCTAAGAAGAAGGTAGCATTACCTCATGACTCCGTAATTACAGTCAACATGGTGGCGAATCATATGAGGGGAAACCAGAGATCATCCATAAAAGTTTACGAAAGAAAAATGCGGCTCCTATTCTTGTTTCTTCAATCAAAACTCAAAACGATATTAGTCCAAGACTATGGCGGAAAGAAGACTTATGTTTGGGACCCCAGACTCAGAGTTAATGGTCTGTATGTGCACCTGATTACTTAAAGGAGTATTTTACACCGTTTAAGTCGTTTAAACGATTTTTTTGAAAACTCCTGTTATTGACCACATGATGAGGCTGACAACTGAATACACCTGTTCAAAAGTGACCAGTCAATCAATACAGCCACGGCTGAACTGTGCGCTTTTCTAGTCATTCACTTTGTCTCTGGCTATAATCCTTTACAACGAAGTTAGATGTATTGGGATCCTGAACAATATGTTTACAATACAGCAATCAGTCAAACAAGGAATCGGAATACAATTAACACAATCATGAAGTATCTTCATCTGGCAAACAATAACAATCTCTAAGCAGCAGACGAAGTTGAAAAAGTGCGAGCACTTGATGATATTCTCAGTAAAAGGGTTACTATATTAATCCCCATCGAAGCGAAGCTGTGCGTGCGTGAAAGAATGATACCATATTACAGCCCTCAAGGACTAAAGTAATTCATCAAGAAAGTCTATTGGATTCGCGCATAAGCAGTGGGTCATTGCAGTACCTCTAGGCTATGCTACCTTGTTGGATCTCTATCAAGAAATTAAGGCCAAATATGACATTAGACTTGTGACGTGGCATTGTTATGGGCCTAAGGGATAAGCTCACGAAAGCCTTAGCGGACAATGGAATCAAAGCAATGGGGACATTTCGAGCAAATAGAATAGACAAGTACCCCGTTGACACCAAGTCCCTGGGCAAACTAAACTTTGGTATTTATGACTACAGGTTTGACAAGCAAGATGACGGGTTCGTTTGTTTTGGAATTATAAGCCCGTCGTGACTATTGCCAGATATCTGTTGGTATAGATTCTCTGACTAAAGTAAAATCGTGGTCAATGAATGGCCAAGAGCACATAGTTATTAAACGATCTGGTATCGTTACCAAGTAAAGCACTTTCTTGAGAGGACTAAATCGATTGGACCAATATGTCGGTCAATATAGAATCCGTTTTCGCAGCAAAAATGACAGTGACTGTTATTCACTGTTCTGCTTGATGTTGCAATGAACAATGCTTGGTTTTTGGATAGAAAATCATCTGCAAATGAGCAAGTGCAGTATGACATGCTTTCTTTCAAACGAGCTATCGTGAGCGTCTACTCACAGGTGTATGTAGCAGAGACAAAAATCCAGCCAAATTTTATTGCACTCCGCGGCAAACGCCAAAAAGTTGAGGACAGAGTCAGGAAACTTTGCTCTGGACACAACTTGGAATCCATCCCAAAACGAAGAACAGATCGTCACTGTGGGAAGAAGGCTAATCTACGCTGTTCACTGTGTGATGTGCTATTGGCACGGAGCCTGCAATGCAGCAGACCACGTATGAACTAACTAACACACTTTTCGCGTAAAGGTGCATTACATATACTTTCATAAGTAACTACCTGTTACCATATCTTTGAAATAGTAAACGCTATCACCGCAAAATTAACAAACCACTAGGTCTTTCCTTAGAAAATCCGGTTTCATGTTTATTAAATCCCCGTGCCACGGTGTCATTTGTTGCTGGCGTCCTGAAAAATGGACAGTAAACAAAATATTCATATTTCCTACAATAGTCCAAATTTTCAAAATCCAAACGCCGGGTGAGTGTTTTTTCACAATTTTCTACAACATAGGTAAAAATGTGGAAATTGTAATACCTCAGTAAAATATGGGTTAAATTATGTTGGCTCTAATGATTGCGACATGAGTCAAGTATTGCGACCTCCGACTTCATTCCTCACTCACCTCATAGTCATCAACTGGAACTCGTGCGTTTGAACGAAACATGATTTTTAAATCTTGAACATGTAACTGTTTGTGATGTTGCCGAATGACAAAGTTTGCAAGTGGAAACGGGACACAATTGAAGAATGCTTAGTATAATTGTGTGAGGGGATTGAAAGTGCTGCCTCCTGTGCAAACTGAAACAGTAGCATTCAGATTTGGTCGAATTTACGTGGATCGATTGCAAGTGTGCGTCGCGGTTGGTGAGGCTTTCCGTTCGTGCGATCGCGATGGACGCAATCTGCATCAGAATCATCGTCGCATATTTGCATCATGTGACGCTCAAAAAGGTAGATGTACATACAGATGAAGCAGGAATGCGTGGGAATACTACAACTATGTGACGTAGACGGCAAATTTACTGAATCCTTCACTAGGTTCGTGATACTCATTCATGCAACACAGGGCACCTGGTCAACTGATCTGCCACTTAGAATCCGCTGGCACCTTAAATTGACCCACTAGAACCCCCGGGTTTTCATTGACGCATTGCTTAAACGGAGACGATGCAATGTTTTTAAAGTTTTCTGATCCAGCAGTGGAATTTACTTGAAAGCGTCTCCCCAAGAATAAACCTCTTCTCGACTGTTTTTCCTCGTCTCTGAGAGCATGATGTCCCAAGGCAACCACATGAACAAGTAGTATAGTCGGATTATACTTAGTCATGCATCTTGAAACCAGTACGTAGACATGAACTCTCGTCTGCCAACTGCTTCCGATTTGTATTACTGAAGCAGAGGATATCCGCAACTACAATGAGGTCGACAGGTTGTAAGGCTTCGGTGTGACATACAAGCATAGTGTTACACTTGGCGACCAGATGTATCTTTACGTCCAGGAAAAACTGACATGTCAGTGGAAGATGAGCCAGGCTATATCATAATCAACTGTCAAGCACGCAAGTCCGTTGCTGTCACCCATGGCAAAGTGGCACTTGCTGCTGGCAGCTTGAAGTCATGGGGCGGAAGCCGACAGGGGTCCGCTAGAAAGCGCACCACTGACGAGACCCAGAAGATCGAAATGCCGGCGTCTGGTGCATTTCCAGCCTAGCCTAAGCCTGCGGATTAGGAGTGACCATGATGAGTCAGCTGAAAAATCAAGGAAAGTGGCTCCAGATGCAAAATGGTACTACATGTACAAAACCCTATACGGTGAGTTTGTTTAAAATATCTATCAACTTCAAATGCATTCCGAGTGCTCGAGTTGATTCAAAGTTCCCTTCACTGTGAATGGCGGTCCCGGTTGGGAGTACGCGTCGCAATGCACTCACACATTTGTCATAAACTGATTCTTCCAAACAGTCTGAAACTGAGGCTGTATTTAGGAGCGTAAAAAGGTTTCTGTACAGCTCGATGGGATAATGAAAAAGAAAAACAGTTAATTATGAATCGTTAGCGGCCGTGTTTGGTCAATTAATCGTTTATTACAGAAGAGTAGTAAGGAGAGTTGAATGTTATAGGCAGAAATTCATCACATCTAGGCTCACTCAGACAGCCATCACACGCACGGAAAAGCACTGTACGCGCGTTTCATCCTTTCGGGAATCGTCAGCAGCGCGCATTCCATCGGGCCCTGGTTGGGCTCGAACCCGCAACTCGACTGTTACCAGTCCGTGGTTGAGAGCACTGAGCTACGGGGGACGGCAACGACCATCGTGAATAAGTTTATGGAAGTGATATAGCGCCGCTCACTATCCATTGACTTACACGTTACTGCCGTGTAAGTGAGTTGCGGGTTCGAGCCCAACCAGGGCCCGATGGAATGCGCACTGCTGACGATTCCCGAAAGGATGAAAAGCGCGTACAGTGCTTTTCCGGGCGTGTGATGGCTGTCTGAGTGAGCCTAGATGTGACGAATTTCTGCCTATAATAATCGTTTATTCTTGGTTGGTTAGGAATTTGTTTTGATGTCATTATTCCCGGGTGTACGATGTATATGGTTGCATTGTATGTACATCGTTTCACAAAGGCACAGGTTTCCGACATACTCGTCAATACATGTATTGAAACACTTCATAGAATCGGCCTGCATCAGTCTTTCTGGTGGTGTATTCCGTAAATTTCAATTCTTCGTTCTATTGAAAATTGATGTGATACCCGGTTCTTGCATGAGACCCTGAGTTTGTAACGGTGTCCGCAAGTGTTACAGGATTCCCACAGTTGAAATATTGGCCGCAGTATAGGGAAGTGATTCAACTGTAGTACTCGATGGGTCATAATGTAGAGGGGCCGCTTCCAAGAATGCCTCGGGGGAGCTCTTCGGAGCTAGTTGAGAGCGGATCGCGAAAGACGGCTAGCGACGAGCCTGGGCCCGGAACAACGGAGCGGGAATATGTGGACAGCGCAATAAATCAGACATATACACCGCTAGCGCAGCCCACAGGACCGAGACCGCGGAGATTGACACAGCCCAGAACAAGCAAGTCGAGAGCTCTCGAACGACTCCTGGCCGATCCAAATCGGGTACAGAAAAGTGGAGATCGAGGGGAAAACAGGAAGGCGGGTCTTCCAAGTCAGAGCTCCCGAGGCGAAAGGACTGGCTCGTCTCCAACATCCGTACCGGTGTTGCGTTGTGGGACGGAAATCTAGTCGATATTCGACGGCGGACGTGAGACCCTCATGTGCCCATTTTCGGTGTGCACTAAACGTCTACCCCCTGTCTTGTCGTTTTCGCTACAATAATAAGGTCAATTCTTACCCGGCGGTAGGATAGTGTGTAGAGTCCGAGCCTCTCACAACGTTTTTTATATGGCAGCTTTCATAGATTTGGTATCATTCTAGTTGCGATATGCTGTATTTTCGCCAGCTTTTCAGTTTCCCACTGATTATCGAATGGTAAGCTGGGGCGCCGTATTCAAAGGTTGGTCTGATGTGCAACGTGAATAGGCAAAGGACGGTTCCTTCGAACCATATAGAGAAACTGCGTCGTGATGGCCAGAGCATACGTAGTCCCGCGCGGCACAATTTCGCTGTATTTTCTATTGATCTCATATCATGTCGCGTGAGTACTCGTAAGTCTCTGACAGATGTGTTAATTGGAGCAGCTGGCGGTGGAAGGCGTGTGATTGAGTAGCAGCACTGCCAGAAGGCAAGTGTCGTTGCGTCTCAGTCGCAGACTGCACCAAAGTGAGTCTATGATCAGCGTTTCCTGATCGGCCACTGGTTCATACTGCAGGTCCTTGCAGTAGTATAACATTACCCCCCGTCTTTGCTAGGTCGATCGTTTCGGAGGATGGACATACCATTTATCGTGACTACGGCATCGGTAATTTATAGGTGCAATCAGGTTTCCGTAACGAATATAAGGTCCCAAGCATGGGACGCTTAAAGTAGCCGCAGTTCGGCAAGCTTGTTCAGGAGACCTCGTGCAGCGGTGTACATGTAGGGAAGTTTCTATCTTTTAGCAAGGAATCGTGGGATGGGTATTTTGGATAAAGTGTTGTTCTGATCGTTGAAAGGACGGCAACTAGTCATTCTTTGGGTGGGGGGATGAGAAACTCATCTGTGTCCTATTCATGGATTCTACCATTCCTTATTTGCTTCTCTTTTTGTATGTAATATATGGGGTATGTTTAACAGTTTCGTTGGTTAGTTGATTGGTTATCCGAACTCTTCTCGATAAATGGTCTGACTAAATGCCTGCTCTCGTACGTTTGCTTAGCAGATGCTTCTTTGATTCGGAGCTCGGAACGAAGGCTGCGGCGACCCGCGTACCATCTCTCCACTACCATTGCTGACATTTGGCTAGATTAAAGGACCACTTTCACAATCCTCCAGCCACATCTGTTGAAGTTTGGCGATCGATGCCGCCTAGAGAATGATTGCGCTATGACGTTTTCCAGGGAGAGGGTCTCGTGAATGTACCGCCATTGCTTTTAGTCGTGAGTGGCCACTTCGCACTCATCATAACTTCCAGCCTCAGGAACAACGTTTACAAGGGTGGTCTTGGCCACGGATTTCTCCCGCTTTTCGTCCAAGTACTGCTTCGCCTGTCTGCGCTCACTCCATGGAATATCTAGGAATAGACGCATGGAACATGACGCATTGCGGAGGCGAGCTGTCGATAACAGGACAACCCATGGTTCATTGGCAGAAGTCAGCACAACTCGGAGAAGTCTTTGTTCACCGTAATACTGTGGGTTTGAGGGACGGGTAACGCGTGTCAAATTTACGCGCTTAGTTACAAAACTTATGGTGTCACATATGGAGTTCCACTGGTTTACATCATCAAGTTGTTTTTCTTTTAAGGAATTTGACGTCGATTCTGGAAAGTTGCTGCAGATTACTGCTGGTATACTACATGCAACTCTGGTAGGGGTCAAGCGGCCAGCTTTTCTGTATACTGTCGATGGAGTATGCTTGGGTATAGCTTCGTCTTCTTCATTTACTATGGGTCAAATGGGAGTGGCCGAAGGTCTAGGTTTTCGGTCACCTTTGGCAAAAACCAAGTTCCAACCAGCACTGGTGTCGAAGCCCTTCTGAATTTTCGGTACCGTTTGGAGGGTGGACGAGTCCCTGACCGTGCTCATTGTAATTGAACTGGCGGTGCTTGTTTCAGACATATTTGAGCAACTGGTGGCATTGACGTTTAATGCCACAAATGATGCATTTTTAGCGCGCTGCATAGCCTTCTTCCTCAGATTCCATGCGGTGCTTAATGGGAATGACAGGGATTTACTCTCTATCACGCTTTCCACAAATGAATCGCTTTTGGTGCTCCTCATTTTTTCTAACATTGCCACTACTCTTTCATACTTCTGCCATAGTTCATGTACAATCTTTACCAGTGGGATGACTGCACATACTGAACAGAACCACAGTGAATATGGTTTACTATTGTGTAACTTCAACTGGTTCTCTGTGAGTTTGAGGCATTTGCAATGGAAGTTGCCTTAGCCACTGCTACACTGGATTCCGATCCGTACATTTTTATGGCATGAAGGGAGGCCACAAACTACTCTCGATCTGCATGCGATAACACGGGCTTTCGATTGGTCGGCATAATCCATTGCGTCGATCCATGGTCTTCCCAAAGTGGCCCGAGTGCTTATGGTTTCCTGCCGGTCGCGTGTGCGCTGAATTGCCTACATGTTCAAGGCCGTCATGTTCTGTGCGTCTGGCCCAGCTGGAGCAGGTTTAAGCGGCTAGATGGTTCACGTGGCAAACAGAGCAAATGAGCGATACGGACACAACGTGTACGATGGCTATCTTGATAAACGATCCAAAGTTGTAGTTGCAGATTCGTCAGATGAAACGTATAGTTGCCTTTGGTTTGAGACCACAAATATTTCTGTGAGGTTCGTGATTCGGAAAATCCCTCGATTGCGTTTTTGGGAGAACGGCGCAAAAACAGCAATGTGGAGATAAAAGACGATTCACACCAGCTAGCTCCGAAAGAAGGAGTGCAATAGATAGCACAGATGAATCTAAGTCGAATGAATGTGAACTTTGTACAATTGGTGTGGGATTTTATAGCGAACAGGGGCGATAACCGCGTTACCCGAGACTTGGGTCATGATGTCATTACAGTAACAGTTGGTGATGTCACCTCAGGTGATACGATCACAGTGGGAATAGTCCTGGGGTTCCTTTGTGCGTCATGGCAATGACGGATAAGCCCATAGTGTTGACAATGGGAGTGAGTTTGCACTTTCCAATCTGATTCACGCATCGATGCTCGTCAAGCTGGCTGGCTTAAGACCGCCCGCCACGCATTAGGGAGTTCTACCCCCTCAATTCTATTCACACAGTCGTCAGATTTGGCAATATCCACCGCCTCGGCAATCAACCGCTGAATGGTTGAACGGATACCCCTCCTAATGACCTCTACGTTTTCGAGGTCTATCTGGTGACCCGTGTCTAATGCATGCACAGCTACGGTCGAGTCTCTTATTATGGCCTGGTATTCAAACTCGTTTCTTGGTAGTCTTGTAATGCGCCTCCTATGCTCCGAAATTCGTGTGCGTAGTTCTCTCGCTGTTTGGCCTATGTACACATGTGCACAGTCCTTACATTTGATTTGATAAACACAGTTAGTCGTCCTAGCCTTGGGAAGGGGGTCCTTCAGGTGTACCAGCGCCGAACGTAACGTTCGACCTCGCTGAAAGATCACCCTTATATGTTCCTTGTTTAGTACCCTCCGAATTGCCTCCGAAGTGCCGTCCTTGTACGGAATTCCGACCGTCCCTATCCACTCGGCTAGAGGTCTTGACTGCCGGTGTAGCACTTTATGCAATTGGCGTTTGACAAGCCGCCGTGGGTAACCACTTTCTAATAGTTTACTCATTGCCACTTTCCGCGCGGCCTTTTTGTCCTCCTCCATCGTGCACAAGGTTTGTGCCCTGTAGAACAGCGCTGACGCTATCCCAGCCTAAACCTGTTTCGGATGACCCGAAGTGTAGTGGAGTACGCCGTCAGTATCCGTTGGCTTACGATATATTGTCGTCTTTAAATTTCCCCCATTCCTGTGAACCAGACAGTCAAGAAATGGTATTGTGCCGCTACAAGATTCCAACTCAATAGTAAACTGTATTCTCTCATCAATGGAGTTTAAGTGGTCAAGCAACTCGTCCTTCTTATCCCGTTCAACAAGTACAAAGGTGTCATCTACACAACGCCACCATCTTAAATATTTATCAACCTCCGTTTTACTCTTGTTCATTACTGACGCCACGGTCTTATCAACAACTACTCTATATGGACCCGTCTCCAAA
>CALYDF020008293.1:0-11789 GCA_944474145.2 Dicrocoelium dendriticum | reverse complement strand
AGCAGCTGCTTTAAGATGCGATGTACAGCGAAAGTACACTCACATAATTATCATGGTGATTTCAACATAAGTAGCTTGAAAATTCCCATTTAAGTCTCTAGAAAAAAGACCATCTGGTGAGCAAATGCTTTCAATGATTCAACATCAGACCATTACAATCGTATAGAAGCTAGAATGGGAAATCGACCCAGTAACTTCAAAATGACTTGATCACGTGAAGGTCCATGTCAGAGTGGAGAAAATGAATTAGGTCTTAGAGGGCTAGCTGTTTGTTACCGCGTCTGACCGAAGGCAGTCGACTTGGGCGTCTTCCATCTGCGCTGGCTAGGGAAGCTGGAGAGCCTGGACCAGCTTCTTCTGTGAGCATAAGGACGGCTGCAACAATCGAATGCATATTGCTTCAGCTGTCGCAAGCGTACAAAGGCGGTAACCTTTCGTTCGGTGCGGTGGAACCTTGTAAACTATTCGGAAAGCGCGTTTCCAATCCACCCCTGGCCGGTGTCCACAATGTGGGCCAGAATGGCGCTACTAATGGTCCCGGTGCCTCCTTGGCGCAGCCAACTAGGGCAATGTTCATTCACGCGTTTAGATAACTGCCGCGCCGTTCGACCAATATACGTCGCGCCACAGGCGCACACGAATTGATAAATTACCATTTATATGGTCAGCATCGGCAGCTTGTCATTGTTTTGTGAACGAATGGGTGGTTACGTTGAGAACACGCACTTCAACGAGGCTGCTGTTCATACTAACACTCTATGTGAGAACGTTTATCCCGATAGATTTACCTTAAAGCAACCTACAATGAAAACCCAAACTAATGCCAGTGTTAACACCACCCAAGATAAAGTGATTTATTCGCTTACTATTCAAAAGAGACGCGGCTACCGAGCGTCTAACCAGACGCCTTTCGGCCGCGGTAAAGTCGAGCTTCCCACCAGCCTCCTTGAAGTGGGGGTTCTCAACAGAACCAGTCAATCGTTCGCTTGCGACCCATCAATACTTCAGCCGGAGATTGATATCCTGGAACAGCTGCATTTAGTGTGAACAAGTAAGAGAGCAGGAACGCATGAAAACCTTTATCCACGGTCCTCACAATGCAAGATTTTAAGAGTGCTCTTTTAAATGTGTCATCAAACCTCTCCGCATGACCACTATACGAGTGATGATAGGGTCGTGCGCGTAGGTGTTGGATGCAATGTCGGGGACAGAAGTCTTCTAATATGGAATTCGTAAACTAAGTGTTATTATCAGACACTAAGAACTAGAGGAATCCATGCTGACTAAAGATTAATTGTTGACAACCTAGCGTGGCAGACGCGGTGGGTTTTTTGACGACGAACTCTTCATGCCATTTGGAATAGGCGTCGACCGCGCGCATGTGGGAAATGCCATAGATCGGAAAAATATAGTCGATGTGTACTCGAGAGCACTGTTTTTCTGACGGTTGCTAAAGAACTGGTGGTTGCTGTGGTAGCATTTTAGATGCATGCTGACCTTTTAAGCAGCTGCGAACTAATCCACGGTAATAGGTCCTTTTAGGGTTCAGATATGTTATCATATTCATTGTTGGCTTTGAATGACAGAAGCACATACCTTTCTTTTTTTGCTCAGCTTTGTTGTTTTACCTTGCGTTCTTTCTTTTTTTAAGGTTGCGTTTATCCCGACACATATTTACTTGTGTCGTTACTGTGTCTGCGCCATTCCTCGCATCATAATTTGTAAGTCACCTGCGAGCACGTTCCTTTAATCAGGAAGCATTACTTGGAGTTTGATATAAACATAACCCCAATAAAATGTGCAGCAGGATGTTGCATAGGAAACTCACTTGCACTACACAGTACACTAAAGTTCGTAGTGTGGTACTGCTGTTGTTTCCCAGCAGGTGGACAAGGCCGATGTTAGCATCTAATAGTTAATGTATGATCTGGGGGACTGTAACAATGTATATTTAGTGCAACTGTTTAGGGTATCCCTTTTTTAGCATGATAAGGAAGGACGTTGGATGGAAGGCCGGGCTTTTTCGAGCTATCTGGGTACAATCTGTGCTTTCTAGTTCCCTAACTTAATTTATCACATAACACTGAAATTTATTTCTTGCCAAAACTGTTGATATGCCGTTGCCAGTATTTAGTTCTCTCCTTGTATTTCAGGTCTCCAGATGGCTAAAGGTACCTTCCGAGAAATCGGTATGTATGCAATTGTTGTCATTCGTGAATTTGGGCGCCTTAACTAAGGTTGGTTCACCGCGGATAAAGTTAAGTACATTCTAACATTTTCTGGTCCTTATTTCGTAGAAATTTTCAACATACGGAGACATCTCCGCATTTGATGGAGAAAACCGGCACGGACCAATTTATTATGGATAGCTATGAAGAGCCTGGTGCTCAACAAATTAAGCAAGAAAGCACGATAAGCAGAACCACTCCTGAATCCGGTCTGATTCATAGCATTCAAATAATATCCTTTAGTAAGAAATATTAAACTCTACCTTGCAAACTGACCACATGCATCCTGCCTGGCGTCTACGCCGACACATTGCGTTACACGAGCACCGATATTAGCACACTGGTTTGACTAACTTCACGATGTCTACCGCGGTTTTACGTAAACTACTGGAGTCACACCCTACTTGGCTCTGATCCTAAATTTTAAGTAAATTTCCAAAACATTGACGAGTAGAAACGTATTGATCTTTCCTTCCTGGTGAGGTTGCTGGCCACATTCCCGTCAAATGTTGCCGACTGTTCATGATCAACAATCGACTGGCTGAACTACAGTTAGACACCATCTTAAGCGTTCGTATTGCGAACATAGTGACTCCGGATACCGATTAGTAAGCTGTAACTCCAACTGACCAATTAAACAAACATGCAATTTGTAGTCAAACGCACGTGTTAGTTTTGAGTCTGCAGCTCAAGCGTATTAGCCTCGAATACTTAAACAAGTGGGTTTCTGCCTGCAATCATTTAGGACAGTTTGTAACACGGTATAATTTCCAACAATAGCAGAGGCGCAAATCGACGAGATCACCGGGCTCTTTTTCTTGATGTTTAAGAATGGTTGGAGTTTTTGGATGCGCACCACCCATAACAGATGTTAAACCGAACAAGTCGGTTGCAATTGCAATTGTCAGTAACGTGTTTCATCATTCACCAATCAAAAATTTCTGCAACCTTGCAATTGTTAACGCAGAATACTTCGGGTGAGGTCCAACCGTGTTATCCTCCGTATAAATCTTGACAAATTAGGTAACTTCTGAAAAATAATGGAAATAAAATACCAATCTTTGTTACGTTTTCAATTCTTGTAAGTCATTGATATATTAACTGAAGATATAATCCAGTCTGTTTTCATCCTCTCCTACTTTGTCAGTTCTATCTAGTACATATAAGTATGGATATAGTATTTAAAAAATTTGGCAGCAAAATTCAAATTAGTTAGCTAAAACTTAAAATGAAGTGTTTGCTCGCCGTTACATATGAGGCCAACAAAAAGCCAAAACGCCGCAGCGCGCACTTTAATTTTGTAACGACCAAAATATTTGCTTTTGTTACACAAACATGTATATCTTCTGGGAAGGAAAACGACAACCCTTATCTGGACATTACTGAAGTACATCCAACTCGTTTAAAATGGTAAAATTAGTAATAATACTGATGTCAGGTTGCCATATATCTCAAGAACCTTCAGTCGACAGTCGCGTGAAACCCATTCGGTTCGCCAAAAGATCCAGTAAAGAATAACACGTTTCATTATAGTCCATGTCAATGAATGTAATAAGATATTCGCAATGAATATATTGTCTTACGTAGCCACTATTGGTGGAATTTGGATACCACGGGATAAATCCAGCCCAATACATACGTATAATAAGCATGGCAAGGGAGAATAAGGCGCACTACGTTGCAATTAGCTCAAAACTCTTGACGATATAATATCGATCGCTAAGGCTATTTGGTGTAAGAGATGTACAGGGAGTTCTTGCCGCTAGTACTTATGGGTTCGAATCTTAATTAAGCCGACTTTTAGCAATAACCACTATATCTAATAGGACCTACAAGCCACCTAATGCTTTTTCTAGCGAGGGCGTCTATTTAGCTTTCAAACTAATGCACAATACTTCCAATATTCGAACAGAAATCCTTGTAACATGATCGTCACAAAATATTAATTAGAATGAATTTTCAATGCCATGTACAACGTTGCTGAGTTTGGTACGATTCGTGCATTTGGGGTTAAATCTGTTCAATGAAATATTCGTAAAATAAACAACAGTGTGTAAAATAAGTTACATTTTGCAAGCATCTGGTAAACGTGGCGATCGCATGCTTAGAAGAGTAGACTGCTGCGAATAGGTTAGAGGCGCTACTTTATCAACTTGAACCCCTTATGGGTGCTTGGAATTAGTCTCGCGGACAAACAATTGAGACGCTTGGAAAATCAGTTGTCATTATGGTTACATACTCAGAATTTAGTTGGCTATCCAACTAAGCGGGTTTATGCGTTCTAGACTTAGTCGATAACTGCCTAACATGCGCCAACTATTAGTCACAGGTACATGAAATTCAGGAGATCCGCGTAATTTTCTTCAGAATTCCTCCACTCATTCAGCATGGTTTCCACCCTGATTGCCTCATTTATTGCATAGTGATAAACCGCAGTCGCCGCTAGCTCGTTAGATGCTTCTACAAATTACATCACCATATTACTTTGTTCTGTGTACTAAAATCTAAAAGGTAATTTATGACATATACTACCTACTTAGGTAATTTTTGTGATCTGATAGATGAACTCTAGTATTAAAATACTAACTTTATCCAGCCAACATTTTTTTGACGATTCATCATCATATATCATTATACACGTTAGCCAGAGGTGGGAAACACCTCAGCTACTGTGCCGCAATACAGAGAAAAAAAGGAGAAAAAATGCAACTGGTGCAAGCTGGCTGAGCTACCCGTAACGGATGGGCATCGTTCCGATAACCTACCAGCCGGCTACTGTGCACCAAAAAAATTAATATGTAAAATTATATAAGGTTAAATATTAAGACCATGGATGGAGGGAAAGGCTAAGAGGGATGCGGTGGGACAAAGAAACTCACAGCACCAACGCCAATGAGGCCGGCTCCTAGCCATATCATCAAGTGTATCCAGCCAAAGGTGTTTATCGTCTTTCGGACCTCAACCAGGGAGATGAGACGCTCCAACGGAGGCCAGCTCCGAAGTGAGGGCCTTCATTCCTCTTGAACTAATCATTGCTTGGCCACCTCTCTTCTTCCTCCATCCACACCCATCCACACCCTACACGCGCAAACAAAGCACGTCGCTGGAGTCGGTGGGCTGGCATGAGTAACACGTGGCCGAGCAATCGGAGCCTGGTGCGTGAAATGACTGTGCTGAGCAGTTCATTTCCTTTTCCTGTGCCGGAAACATATTGTTGAACACGCTCGTTGCTAACACGGTGTTGTTACCAGAAGTGACCTAAATTGCGAAGGCACCTGTGTTCGAATCTAACTAGCAGCTTTATGTCCGTTGATCTAAGGGGCCAGTTTTCACAACAGTAAAGTAGGGTCGAATGTACCGCTGCACTGTACACGCTACCCTTCAGCGAAAGCGTGATGTCGTGACGGCGCCATGAGTGGCGAAGGTTAGGAAAAGCGCCCCGAGCTTTTTCTATGCGGTTTGTGATCTATTCTTCAATCCCACGGGCGCTAAGACAACTTCCAGGGTAGTTGAATTTTTGAACGACTTCTAGCTGATCCTCACAAAGGGTCAGCATAAGAGGCGGTCCAAACCAATCTTGAAAGAACGCTTTTTACTTTGAGGCGCGACGCAAAGACTGAAGTGACGGATAGCCGGTGCTTATGTGTCTAGCGTAACTTGGCACGTCTGGGATCTGTCGCGGCTTAGGGCAATATTATCAGCATAATCTAAGTCAAGGAGTCATTCTCCTGGAAGCATACCCACACCTAATCGTGTCCGTAAACGCGATTTACATGACTTCGTCAATAGCGAATATGAAGTGGAAAAGTGTCAGCGGGCATCCTAGTCTCACACCGCTGGAGAAATTAAAGAGCGACGACAGTGTGCCGTAAGGCCTCCTCTGTCCGAGCTACGCGCATATAATGCTCGGATAATAGTTACATATATCTCAGGTACACCTTTCCTTAGTAGGCAGTTCCACAGTGCATGCCCATCCACCAAATCTAATGCACCTTTGATATCGAAGAACACGACAACGGTAGGCCACCAATAAATGTGACGGTGCACCAACAATTGACGCAAAGTGAAATGTGGTCAATGCAGCCACGACATCGACAATATCCGGCAAGCTCTTCACGAATCTGACATTCACGAGTGCCAGTCAGTCTGTGTAGGATGGCAGAGGCAAGCAATTTGGAGGTGATGGAGATCAGACTGATTCCTCTATGGCTGCCTCATTTTGATCGTGAGCCTCCTTTGAAAATCTGGACTACAACGGTGAGGCTCTAGTCGGTTGGGACAGTATCCTGGTCACACATTTTTAGTATTAACTTGTGTAAAGTATTCACAAGAGCGATTCTCCCGAATTTGAAGAGGGTTGGATATAGATCATCTGGTCCCGCGGCTTTATTTAACTTCAACAGTGCGATCTTACGTTCGACTTCTGATCGAGAGGGTGGATCCAAATGGACAGCCCAAGGAGACGAGCGATATGTAGTCGGCGAGAAATCTAGCAATTCCGTCCAATGCAACTACCTTTAAAATGCTCAGCCCAACGCTCCAAGCGTTTTGAAATGTTGTGGATAGGCAGTCCTCTCACGTCACGTATAGTTTCACTAACACGAAGTCTCCTGCTGCCCGATTCCCGTATCAGCCGGAATAACTTATGATAGTTAGCAAAGGCAGTGGCCATTTCCACCTCTGAAGCACGATAAGACCACCAGGATTCGCGGTCTCTGTTCAGACTAGCACGGCGTTTTACCCGGAGCTCTTTGCGAGTTTCATTGTGTGCGCTTCCAGCCGGAATACGCCGACGAGCATCGATAAGTTCCAGATACTGCGAAAAGACCCAAAGTCCATGTTGGCTATTAGACATACTACATGAGGATTTTCCTGCTGCTAGTAAGGTCTGGTGAAAATGAGACCAGTGAACTTCAATTGCATCTAGTGAGTGTTTATCTAACTCGCATGAAAGCGTAGTTTGATAGGCTTTCAGAACAGCTGGTTTTGCCAGTTGGCTGGTGTCAATGCGCTCACAACATCGTCGTTTGAGTCCGCCAAAGCGCATCTGCAGGTCAGCACATACAAGTGTATGGTCGGTGTCTACACATGTTCTCTAAATCGATCGACAGTTCTGGACGAAGCCTCTCCATCGGTAACTTATCGCACTGTGATCGATTTTCGTCCAAAGATGGTTCGAGGCTGATGGGCGCCAAGTCACCATCCGGCGGGTGCTGTGTCGGAAATTAGCGCTCGCAAAAAGTAAGCCATCGACTTCACACAAATGAACTTACCGCTCACCGTTATCATTACGGCAGCCTACACCATGTTGACCGTCCAGATGCAGCTCATCAGTGGACAACTTTCCAACTTTTGCGTTCATATCCTGCGCCAGCACTACAGTGTCCGAGCTTCTTCTGTGGCGAAGGAGCTCGTTCAGTTGACGAGAGAAGTCGTTTTTTACCAAGTCCTCGCTACGGTTTGTCGGTGTATAGGCAGCGATAACGAATAGACACCTGTTAGTCCCACGCGACTTCGAAGCTTTGAACGAGCCAGCCAATCGGACTGCACACATCCGGCTACTGATTGGAATCCAATCAACCAGATTAGTTTCAGCCCAGGGACTCAGGGTAATACCAGCACCGGCTTGGCCGGTGCTCGAAGCTGCAGCGCCACCGGATAGACGCAATGAGAAAGTGCTGGTGGTGTCACCTGAAGGGGATGGCAAAATGAGCACAGAGCTCGAGTCTTGCAGTCAGGTTTCGATAAGCAGCAGATATCAATCGTGAGGGTCTGTAATATCCGAGCAATTGCTGCCTGTTTACCAATCTGAAGCAATGTGCGAACATTGAGGCATGCCATTCTGAAGGAGGATAGTGTGCTCTAAATGGAAACCGATGAACTGGATTTTACCGCTTACTTGGACATGGGCCTGTTGACAAGGCAGGAATGACGCTCCGCCTTCACATGTGAGTTGAAAGTAAAATACAAACGATTATTGAAGCAAGATGGGGAGGGCTGAGAATTGGAGGTTGAAAACAAGGGGGTTAAAGGTGAAGCTGGAACGGGAGGATAAGGGTGAAGAAGCGCAAGTGGGGGAATAAGAAGGCGGGAAGGCTTGAGCAGTAGCATCCAAACCCCTATCCCTCCTGCTTGATGCAGCAGATGCGGCGCCGTTGATTATCATCTGCAGTGGCCAGCGCATCAAGAAATTGTTTGACGAGATTCAGAGTATTACGTGGGCCGGATACTTTCAGGTTGCCAAGGCCTAGACAGGAGAACGATTAGGGTTCTCAACCAAAGCCTTTGGTTCCATAAACTGACCGCAAGGCAGCGGGCTTGGCGTTGGGCTACATGGAGTCCGTTTTTAAGAATAAGCAGCCACCCTCATTCTAACCCACAACATATAGGAGCAGGAGGCTGAGATTGTCTGGCCTCTAGCCATTGACCAATCTTGTATGAGTGGCTCTGAAGTTTGCAAAATGCACCGCCCAGCATAGCTCAATTGATCACTGAGGCACACAAACCATCGCACCACGATAAGGTCCAGCCTCATTGCGATAAGTTTGACGATTACAATTTTGCAATATCCAAACAATTGCCAGATCGTCACCTCATCTGTAATATATGTTGTTTCGTGACAATTCACATCCAACGCATAAGTTTAAGATATAAATTTTGTATATTGAAATGCATAATTCTTCGTTAACTCTACCTGTAACACCTATCAGTCTTCACTTTTTAATAAAATCAAAAGCTCTTGCAACGCGTGGATTCATTTAGGACAGCGAGTCACAATAAACACCACTTCCCACAAGAACACACTTATCTTGCGCAAACAAAAATGAAACCATCCACTGAAGCAAGTGATTAGTAATTGGTTATGATGCCAACTATAGTGACAGGAGCGATTAAACGAAACTGAATATGGATTTAGCTATCATTAAAAGCAACTACACAGAGAGATTACTTCCAGCACTTTTATCACCGATTTATTAGCTACCAAAAATTTTGGTTAGATACCTATATCTCCTATGAGCTCCATATTGCGCAATGCTAAAACACCAAAACTCTTTCAATTGCTGTTAGGACGTGTAAAATAACATTCGTTAGTAGCCTAATAACATATTTGGATAGTTGGACAAGCACTTCGCACTTACCTGGAATTATAATGAGATAAACAGATGTGCCTGATTTGCTGTTTATGCAAGCGTAGAAGCTCCCAGCTGCCCCTACGGTACCAATACATTTGTGTTTGGCTACCTGGAGCCAGATATGGTGACCGCTGCTGTACGTTCACTCTCAATTGGTAAACAAAGATAAATTGCGGAGGATGTTTGTACATCGGGAATGTCAAATCTCAGGATAACTAAAAGTTTAACCCTTGACTGTGAGAGGCACAATCCAACTGCGTGAGCTGATCACACTCTACGACGAAAGCACATAAACTAATTGATTGTTTATGTTTTCTGAGGTGAATGGCAGGTTGCATGTAACAAATAGATTAAGAAACCAGGAATAATAACAAATGTACATTTATTTAAAAGTCTAACTAAATTAATAGATCCATCCATGGAACCGTCCCATGCTGACCTGCTACCATGCAGGGTATTTCATCGAAATGTTTTACCAACACTTCCATGCTCCAGCTGGCTGTCTAAGTGCATGCTAATTTAGCAAATATGTCATCACACGTTTGGTTATTATTATACCAGTGCAGTTTTATACCTACAATATACGTAATGAAGACTTGGCCTGTTCCTTCATGCGAATCAATTAAATATGTCTCTTTTTGTTACAAGTCGGAAAGTCATTTTCGGTATGTTTTGCGTGGATATAATGTTTCACCTTAAAATTGCTTAGCTGACAGCTTAAGAGGTTAGCGTAGTCTTAGTCAAAATTAAGGTAAGGAAGATCATATAATATGAGCAATTACAATAATAGTAATTTTTGCAATATTTGTGAAAGCCAATTTGATGCAAAATCATAATAGAAAATGTGGCCCATGAAGATATTTAAGCTTGAAAGGCGTAGTTAATCTTCGAAAGAGTGCACTGAAATGGAAGCAAACGGTATTGGTTAGACGACAATATGAGAGTGATAGGAATACTTTGGTTTGTTTATACATACCAAGGAGTTCATCTTTGTGTGGATAAAATTAAAATATGGAAAAAAGTTGGTGCTAATGCAAATTTTACATATAGCCCGAACCTTACAGCTAAATGTTGACAGTATTGGAATAAGTCAGGTGAACATTAACCTTTCGTTTAAAGTGCTGATTTTAAAGCATTTTCTGAGATTCGATGGTAGTTAATTCAGCAAAACGTATACTTCACATTGTAAAAGTTTTAGCTGAGCTTGGTAGAGACCTTTTTTTCTTATTTCATAGCATTCAAGAGTTTGAAAATCGAAATTCGGCTAAGCTGCAATCCTTAAACCGTGTAATAGGCCTTAAGGATGACGTATATTACTTGAAGTCTGCGCAGCCATACCGGCTCTAGTTTTAGAGCCTTGAGATACCGACAGCAAATCGTATGTTAGACCCTTTCGAACATCTCTTTATGAATCATTGTGGGTTGTTTTCAATCTCTATGATGTCTAATTTTCGTATATTTTCATAAAGTATTGTACCGTAAGCATGCTTTGGTTTAACACAAATTTAAAGACCTGAAAGCACAAAAACAGCAAGGGTAGAGTTCCGTTTTTGGAGCTGATCTTTTTTCTGGCAGAAGCCTGCAAGTATATAACGTGCTCTACATAAATAACTAAGGCGGATTATATTAGACCAATTGCTTCGACTACGCCACACACAGGAATAGGAGCGTTGTTTATGGTTGGAATATCCGTTGGATTGTCATAGCCGTGGTAGAACATATTACATTCGTCAATGGCGAAGTGCAAACTTCATAGTTACACCAGTGCACTAATCTTGAATAAAAGTCAAATTAAAACAACTCGCCCAGGAACAGAAATATACACACTTTTAACATGATATGCGAAAAGGAATGAGATCTCGAACTTAGTTTCGTCAAGGAGGTCGATGATGTGGATTAAGAAAAATATCGGAATAGCAAAAGTCTTGAAAACACACTATTCAATATTTCACTGGTTTCAGATGTACAGTCACCAGCTCCGAATACTTGCTTTCTATCCTAGCGTTAAAAACCACTTTAGAAGCGCACTATTGATATAGTAATATATAAGCATTCATAACATTACGTTTTGTATGAAACAGACAAAGATTTTTGGAAATTAATATTATTACAAAGACAGCACTTCCGGCGTCTATTTCTCTAGTTACATAATGGAGATATTCTAACTGACAGATGGTGCATGGCCCGGGACTTAAATACCGTGGTGAGTACTACTACTAAATCTTATAGTAATTTGTTGAACTTTTCATCCCAGTAGTTCATAAGCGACATAGCACAACCTAGTCCGGAAAAGCACCAGACACGTTTCTTCTTGTTAAGGCTCGTCAATTGTGCCCATTTCCTTTGGTCCCTTACTAGGGATCGAACCCATGACCGCTAGAAACGGATGCCAACTAGCCAGCAGGATAAGTCACTGAGCCATCGGGAC
>CALYDF020008292.1:0-11775 GCA_944474145.2 Dicrocoelium dendriticum | reverse complement strand
TTTCTGCCCAAAGCCAAGCCCTTCCCACGTGAAAATTTTGCGAATGACGAAGGCAGGTGTATCAAATCTCGTAACAACCCCCTTCAAAACCGCTGAGAACCGAGCAGAAAAAGACTAACACCCGTAACTGTTAACAAATTATCAGGTGGATAAAAACACTTACCACTTTCCAGGAACACTCGATCGGTTACTGTGCACGCACAGAAACTGAATATATCAGTACCAACAGCCTTCCGGCTGCACCGGTAAAGTCTCCCTTTGTAAGCTTTCACATTGCTAACGCTCCGACGAATAAACGATGTCACCGACCACAGCTGAAAACCTATTTGATCCTCAGGGCTCGCCGAAATATCCAGATATGGACCCTTGAAGGTCCGCCTGAATGCACTAGAGCCATCCATTTTGGCTGTCGTTGCTAGAAGCGGAAAAATGATTAACAATCATAGCGCATTTAAACCGTTTCGTGCGATGATTAATACTCCAACGCCTTAGCTTAGTAAAAACGACTTCCACATGAGAATAAACCTACTCGTGCATCCAAAATACCAATATTCTCCTTTATCAACTAGCAACCTTGTGTACCACAAGCACACTGGCAAGACCTCACTGATCGCCACTGGCAAATTCGTTGCTCCGGTCAAAAATGTCTTCCGAGGCATCTGTGTCAGTTATCTCCATGTGAACTGCAGCGTCCCGTAGGATGAACGCCTCGTCGACGGATGGACTTTCGGCGGAAGGACAGTCAGTTACAGCGTCCACACTCGCAATATTTAGGGAGTTCCTAATCAATTCCACTAGAGTTAAGTGAGGCGCCCACCCTTCGCACAAAGCGCCTTGGACAACCCTTATGCGGAAGATGACGCGTTTGCCACAATCTATGCACTTGGATGTCATAGTGGCTTGCCGTATGGCTACAGAAAACTGAATACTTCAGTGCAAAGACTTTGACCTGAGACCGTTTCCCGCTGTAGATGAAGGAGAATATTGGGCATTTGGATGCAGGAGTATCTTTATTATCATGTAAAAGTCGTGGTTAATATGCTAAGGGGTTAAATTATAAATCATTATACGAGACGGTTTAAATATGTTCCGGTTGTTAATCAGTTTCCCACTTTTAGCGACAGCAGCCGTAATGGAGGACTCTAGCGCACTCAGACCCATATTCAGGGGACAATATCTGGACACTTCGGCGATCCTTGAGGACATAATACGTATTCAGATGGAAACGCCGATATCATTTATTCGTCGGAACGTTATTAATTAGAAAGCTTACCAAGGGGAGACATTACAAGTGATAATTTGTTACCAGGTACTGGTTTTATAATTGTCCTGCTCGGCTAAGTTAATCCTACCGGACGCTCCAGTTCACACGGAGAAAACTGACATGGATAACTCGGACAGCATATCTGACACGCCCAAAATGGAAAACGAGTCACGGGTCTCAGAGCCAATAAAGAGTAAGCGCAAGCAAACAAGGATAGCGCGCAAACCCTCAGCCCCGAACCGGACGGTGATAAATTGCTCAAGCAACAAGCGCCTGAGTTGGAAACAACAACGGGCGTTGCAATTCCCTCAGAGAGACATGAGGTGCCGTCGCCTTAGATCCCACCAATTCCTGTCAAACAACCAGTTGGCGTGGGTGGTAGAGCACCTGGAGTAAATACAACTCGTCGGGGCGATCCTTACACAGATAGCAATGTGATTTTCACAAACGGCACTGAATCCACTGCCGCTCTTCCCACCGAGCGCAAGCTGGATGACCTTGGTCGGCTTAACTTTTGCGTGACCAGGCTTTTATCACCAGTTTTCCCTGGCGTTACTGTCGGGAAGCTCATCAGGTTGGGGAACTCTCCTGTTGGTCAACCAAACCTTCGACCCCGTCTGCTTAGAGTCGTCCCTTGCTCACCAGAAGAGGGTAGGGCCTTACTGCGCTTGCGTTCAAGCTTAAATGTAGCAACGTTAGTGTGTAACCAGACCTTACGTTAGCGGGTAGGTTAAAGGAAGCCATCGGAGACCTAAAAGCCTGGCATGCAGCTAACGAGCAAGGTCCCTGATTGGTTTGTTTTCAGGTGGGCAGCCGGCGGTCCTTTACCGCTCAGCCAAGACCTATTCCACTTGCGCACGACCCAGGGTTGTTAGTGACAAACTCCTGCAAGTAGCACTTAGTAACGTGCGTAGCCTGAGGAATAAGATGCGAGAGGGCTCTGCTCGTAGCTAACTCGCGTTCAGCTACACTTGCTTTCACTGAAACGTGGCTGTCTGAGGAAATCACGGATGGCGATATATGTCTGCCTGGCAAAACCAGTGTCGCGCCGAGCGCTCCATTAGCCGTCAGGGGGGCGGTGTAGCTCTGCATGCGAGTTACCACACCGACGTATTGAGGACCAGAGTTTTCAGTCTATAGAAAAATTGTGAAGGCCCTCGCAGTATTGATTTGCTCCTCTTCGGTTCAGCTTACCGTTGTGTTAGTGTATGGAAGCCCTATGAGCACTTCCAATGTAAGCATTGCTTTAATACGCAATCACTCTACGAACAAGTGTTTGGTGCTGGCAGACTGCAAGGTCCTAGAGGTTTTTGGGATGAGCAATCTTGTAGTTCGGCGCTGGGATCGTTCGGCACAGAACCGCTGCAGTTAACGCTGCAGGTATTACTATACCAGTTCGTGGACCTCCCCACTAGGTACGTAAGAAAGCCGCCGCCGTCCATTCTGGATTTTGTTGTTCTGAGTCACCACTTTGTAAATGGCATTGCTTACGACTCGCCCCTTGGCGCCAGCGACCACGTTTGCTTGTCTTTCGAGTGTTGGTTTATCAGGCCTTGCCAAGCTGCTGCCATTTGGTATCCGAACAATTGAGCCGTGCAGTTTCAAGCTATGAGGGCTAATGCTGGGTTACCGCCTTGTGTGAAATATGAGGCCGACACTGTTTACATAGCCTGGAAAACATTAATGCTTACCCCGCCGATATTTCTGCACCACACATCCCACTCTTAAGAAGAAGCCAATCGAGAGCGCCGCCTACGTGTATAGATTTCGCTGGAAGTGCCTGCTAATGAAGCGGCCCAGACGCTGGCGAGCGTACCAAACAGCTTCGTCGCACAGCACATTTGACAAGTGCCGGTTGGTTCGAAATGAGTGCAAGCTACGTCTAAGTTTGGCCCGGCTTTATTATGCAAAGAGCTTAGCTGATACTACATCGAAAAATCCCAAGAAAGTCTTCCTTTACTTTAAACGACGTTGTGGTGCAAACTCACCCATACTACTATTGTTTCGAGGAGATGGGACCCGTGCCTATAACGACTATGACAAGGCATGCTTGGTTGGCGGGCAGTACTCAATCGTCTTTGTCCACGAAACAAATCCGCAATGCAAAGAATTACCTTCAAGGCCCTTAGGACTTTTGTCTGGATGAAATTCCTGTAAATGAGACGCAAGTTCTCCGATTTCTCAGGTAGGTTAACCCAACGAAGGCTTCCGGGCCAGATTCTGTTCATCCAAAAATTTGCGCGAACTGGCAATGGAACTCAGTGTACCTCTGACTTGTGTGCTCCAGAATTCACTCCATTGCTGTGTCTTACATACGGAATTGAAGGATGCTGTTGGCAGCCCGAGTTTCAAGTGCGGTGACGAGGACCTACGGGCTAATGACAGGCCAGTCAGCCTGACTATCGTAGTCTTTAAGTTACTTGAAACTTAGTAGGATATAGTTGAGAATCAATTAAATATCTCAAACCTGCTTAGCGTCGAGCAACCTGGTGTTTGCATGGGTTTTCTTGTCAACCAGGATTGCTGGTAGCACATGAGAGCTGGGCTGAAGCCGGAGACAGTGGACATGCGGTGGATGTTGTGTTCATTGACTTCGCCAAGGCCTTTGACGCTGTCCCTTATCCGCCATTTTCCCTGGAGTTGAGGTCGATTAGTGTATCTGGTCGCGCTCTCCAGAAGGTGTTAGCTACGCTGGATGAGCGGGAACAGGGTATTCCGGTTGGATGCAATCTTTCGGTTCGACAGACTGTTCTTTGCCGCGTTCCGCAAGGCTCTATCCTAGGTCTGCTCTTGTTCCCAGTCTATCTGAATGATTTGCTGGAGGAGCTTGATGTACCACAGCTCCCATTTGCTGTTGACCTAAAGCTCTGGAATATTGTTGATATCCCTGGATGTCCTGTGGCTCTTCAGAGGGCCATGGATAGACTCAGGGAATTGTCTGTCTTGTGGTGGCGGCCCATAAACCGGGCAGTTTTCAGGGCTGCGTATCTTTGCGTCAGGTTCCTCCACAAGTTAGGTGTGCTCGATGGGAGTGAACTTCCTCATGTGACTCATCAGTTTAACCAAGGTATCGTCCACTGTTTTACACTGCACTCCGGAGACAACTGGAAGAAGGCCGTTAGTAAACTGTGCCGGATGTTGTGGTTTATCCGGCATTCTTTTGGGACCCTAACCGCTAATGTGTTTGTGAAGCACTTCGCAGCGATTGTGCGACCTCACGTAAACTATTGTGTCCGGGTCAGTCCACCGTGCCTTGTCCGGGACAGAATGGCACTAGAAAGAGTGTAGCTTGTCGGTACTAGGTTTAACGAAGTCTTAGGAGGACAAACGTACCCGGACGGCCTACTTCGTTTGGGGATGAATTCAGTGCACTGTCACCAATTTAGAGGGTACATAATCCAACCAACTGGGAAGGTTGGCCCTGATTTTTCCTGTCTATTTAGTCCTGCTGGATTATCTGGTCTGTGCGTTCATTGTATGCTACTGGACAAACGGCGGTCCGGTCGGGTTAGAGCGGAGACACGGTTATCGCCTCAAGTCATCGAGTGTTGGAACATGCTTCCAGAAGCTGTGGTGCAGAAAGCTGTGGTTAAGGCTTTTGATCGATAATTGGATACTTTTTTTTGCAACACCAACTATTTCTTTTTTCTGACTAATTCCCGTCTTCACATTTCGATTCTATTTTCTTATCTTTCCTTTGCATTTGTGTTACACGCATCTTGTAACTGATTTCCCTTACCCTTTAGCTTCGAACATTTTCCTCTCTTACCGGCTTCACTTATTTGGCATAGCAGGTTCAGTTACTGTAAGGAACCTGGGTGGTAAATTGTTGAACCGGAGTGTTTTTTGGCTGTTTTCGTTTTGGATACATAAAGAAGTTTGAGCACTCCTATCAACTACTGGTTCGAGGATCTGCTCAAGGCGGAACACTTTCTGAATCAATACTATCGTTTCAGCCCCACATAAACGTGAACTTGAACACCTCGTGCTATAACCTCGGTGACTCCTTATATGAAAAGGGCTGTTGAGGAGCTACGAATACGCTGAGGAATTGATGAACCAGACCTCCGTATTGTAAATTTTTGCGTGGTAAGTAAGACCCTAAGAGCCCCTTGAAAACCCCTTCCTCTCATCCCGGGAAAACGTGCACGCAAATGGGCGGCGTGTTAACAGAAAACGTGGGCATATCGCGAGGATCGCTGTCTATATATCTGGCACGAAACTAGACGGCCAACCAAAAGCAATGAGCAGAACACACAAAAGTTAAGCTAGGGACAAAGTTTATTGGACGAGAGGAGAGTTAGCTAATGCTAAAAATAAGGCACCAAATGAGAGCTGGCTAGAGAGCACGTAGTTTGGCGTCGAGTGCATTGACGGAGCATCGTTCGCAGTCTAGTTACGCACCAAAGGCGTATATCGTATTCATGTTTCAACCAAACGGGAACAACGTTCCAACAGGCAGACCGCCTTATTCCCTTACACATAAGAAAGCTTTAAGTAGAAGATAGTTTTGAATAGTTTACACAGTCATACGGAGGATTCTGCAAGTCACTACACAGCCCTCGCCATGAAAGGAAACCGTGAGTTACCCTTCGATTCACGTGAGGACTGTCCGTTGCGGGCCAGCCTTCTGCTAGACCCGGTAGCGAAACCTGCAGCAGCTGCTGGGGGAGAACCAAGCCTCCGTACATTGGAGAGCTCCCATGCTTGGCCTCCATAACGGTGCAAGTAAAAAATGGTGGTAGTTCGTACGCGTCAAATATCCGTGAAGGTCAAATGTCCGCTTCAGGCTCATCACCGCCGGTTCATACATAGAAGCAAAACGGAAATAAAAGCAGTGACAGTGGAAGCGAGGGCAAATGTAAGAGTGACACTTACCGGATGAGGTTGGCGTCAAGTAAAACACAAATTATTTTTGTGTGTTTTCATAACGTTTTCTGCTATTTTCTGTTTTGCAAATCGTTCTGCGTTCTTTTGGGTTTTCAAAAACCATCTGTCGGCTTTTGGCCTTTTTAAAAGCTTTCGCTTGTTTTTTGGGCGTTCATACGTTCTTGGGCAAAATGGCAAAAGAAAGCATGGAAGGCAAACTGAAAGGAACACTAATCAGTTAATCGCGGCGGCCACCGAACGCGCCTACCCGACCTAGTCGATTTGTGCCGATCCGAGAAAGGCTTCGTCTTAGACGTTATATCGGATCGAAAAGTTGGAGGAACTGCTGAAAACCTTCCGGTTGGTTCGCTGGAAATCAGCGGATCTCAAGAGGAGGGCTTGGTTTGAGGGTGGTGCTTGGTGTCAGGAAGGTTGGAAGCAGGCGAGTCTTCCCTCGTAGGCTGGATTGATTCATCAGAAGATCAGCAAGGGTCGCCATTGAGCAAAGGTTCCACTTGGGAAACTTGAGAGAGACAAACGTAACGGTTTCCCATTTACTATGACGAAAAGTGATAAAGACGCGGTCCAGACGCTGCAGAACCTTGACAAGACCTGCTGCAGTGGTCTGCGGAAACCATCGAGACCGAGAAGAACGAGAGGAAAACGCTGTAGGTATTGTGGAACAAAAGATTTACGTCGTTGTTCTCTACCGTCGGGAAGCTTGTTGTGACGTAGGCTTGTGGCTAGCTGGCGAGCATAATTCTCTTCGTAACGTGGAATTCTGGGAATATAGGAAAAGAAAACTCCAGGTAAACTCAGTGGTGGTACATATACTAAATCGGCGCAAGACATACGTAGAGCAGCATTTAGGGTAGATCAGATCCCGTGGAGAGCCCAGGCATTACATCACTTAAAGTCAGCTCGTTGTCGGCTCTATGTGTGGCTTTCAGCTGTCGGTGGAAACGTTCCACCACGGCGTTCGCCTGCGGGTACTAGGTGGTCGTGCGTATGCGTCGGCACCCAATGAGTTTAAAAAGCTCGTTAACGGACGGATACAAATTGCGGACCGTGGTCTGTCGTCACTGTAGCTGGACAGCCGTTTGAAGCGACCCAGCGCTCGACGAAAGCGCACGGCACGGTTTCCACAGCTACATCAATGAAGGGAACGGCTTCTGGCCAGCGGGAGCAAGGATCGAGCATAGTAAAAAGGCAGGCCATTCCTTCGGACGGGCTAGAGGTCCCACTTTGTCGAGATGCAGTCGCGCTGATACGGGTGAAAAGTAAACAAGCGGAGCGGACACGTGTCGCTGAACCTCGGCCTGCTGGCAGTTGAAACAACAGCGTACCCAGCGAGTAAGAACATGTTGCAACCACTGCCAAACGTATCTCCCGGCGACAAGCTTAACAGTAGCATTAATGCCTGGGTAGGCGATATTGTGGAGGGTGTCCAAAACGATACGGCGAAAAGTTTTTGGAACGAAGCGGCGAGCTTGTCCAGTAGCTGTGTTGCATAAAATTGTACCATCAGCTATTGGCAAAGGGTGTGGGGATATCTTCAAAGCAGAAGCACGGAGTTCAGAAAAGTTTAATCGTTCGATTGCACGTCGACGTTAACAGAGAGAGCAATTGCCTGCCCGGCAGGGCCGATCGCAGATACTCTTGAAAGAGCATCAGCGACGATGTTTTGTTGTCCAGAAATGTGTCGGATATCATTCGAGAAATGAAAATGAAATCCAGCTGACGAATCTCACGTGGTGAGTGTCGAGCTGATTGATTTAGGAATGCGTAGATAAGCGGCTTGTTACCAGTGAAGAAAATGAACGTGTTACCTTCAAGGACATGTCGGAAATGGCGAACGGTAGAGTATAGGGCCAGCAGTGCGAGGATGGTCTGCTGTAATTGACTGCGGCAAGTTGTAGGCGTCTAGAGTAGAAAGCAAGTGGTTTCCAGCATCCATTTGTATATTACTGTAGGACGGCGCCAACGGCCGTGTCCGATGCCACAACAGCAATATTGAGCGCAGAGTTCGGATCAAAATGCTGGAGCATAACTGCTTTGGCTAAGGCTTCTTTGCAGGCGTTGAACGCTTCGGCAGCCGCAGCACTCGGTTTCCCCTAACCGTTTTGTTTCAACCAAGTAGGTCGGTCATTGGACAGCAAATTGGCACAGTGTGGAAGAAAACGTCGGTAATAGCTGAGCATGCCGTTAAAACGGCGAATAGCAGCTAAGATAGTCGGGAGCGGAAAGGTTCTGATGGCGCGGACTCTATCGTCTAGAGGAGGTATGCCATACTGATCAATATAATGGACAAGGCATACGACGGAATGTTGCTGAAATACTCATTTGTCAGAGTTGACATTGATCCTATTAGTGATCAGCCTACCGAAAAGAATCTTGTGATGGTCTGCGTGTTGTTCTTTAGAAGCGCTGGCAACTATGATATTGTCGCTATATGGATAGACGAAAGCTAGACTTCCAGTGACTGAATCGATAAACCTTTGAAAATCTGGGATGCGTTGTGAAGACCGAAGGGCTACGCAAAATTCGAAGAGCCCTAACGGCGTGATTACGGCAGTTTTCGGTATGTCTTCCTCAGCGACTGGAACCTGGTGATCCGCGATAACCAGCTTCATTTTTGAGAACGCCCGGGTTTCGCACAGGCTTGCCGTGATATCTTCCATGTGAGGAACAGAATAGCGGCCGGGAACGGTAAGCTTATAGAGCGCGTGGTACTCACCCCATGAACGCCGGTGTCCTGGCATTTTGGGGCGTCATGTGGAGCAGCGATGCCCATGGGGTTTCTGACGGGCGAACGATGCCTAGTTCAAGCTTGTGCTCGAGTTCTGCGCGAGCAACTTCTAGCTTGTCAGAGGTCATTCGTCTGGCTTTGGCGAAAACATGCAGGCCTTAGGTAAGGATGTGTTGTTTCGCAGCCTCAGTGGCAGATGGAAACGGTGTCATTGCGCGGAAGACTTTCGGGCACTTGGTATTAATAATCAGACCGATAGGTGAGCTTGAATGCTTGGCTTATGCAGGACTGATTGACTTAATATCGGTCAAAGTATCTACAGCTGCCAGCTTTGTCTGACCATCGATCAGACGGCGTTGCTTCGCGTCGACAAGCAACTGGAAGTGCTGCAGAAAGTCAGGGCCAGTAATTGGCGCCTGGACATCTGCGACGAGTAAGATAGATTTAAAAGTACGTCGTAGGTTTAAAGTAAGCTTGCGCGAGCGTTGGCCGTACCCGCGAATCGTAGTGCCGTTTGCTGCCGGTAATGAACTAGCCGCCTCATCAATAGCATCATTATAATCACGTGCGATAAAGCTGGCTTCTGCGCCGGTGTGAACGAGATGGCATACTCCCTCTACTGCGATCGGTGACAAAGAACAGGCGACTGGGGCAGTCACCAATGGCCGTCGCCGCTACATGCTGGCCTGCCCGTTTCCCTGCGTGTTGCGCTTGAAGGAAGGTGTCGGGCTACATGATCTGGCCTGATGACCAAATCACTCGTGGTACCAACAAGAGCTTGACCTAGGGGAGATTTCGAAGGTGATCCAGGATGCGTGCGACTACTGGAACGAGTCCGGCGGTTGGATCCGGACCGTGTTAGGTTCGCAAGTCAATTGATGAGAGCCGCTACAAGCGTTCTTATTTCTGCAACCTCTGTACCTGAAGTAAACTGAACGTGAGATACTCCGGCGTTGGATTCCCAAATACGGTCGGCAATGTCAACGAGCTGAAAAAGAGGAGCAACATTTCTATTCCAGATGTTACGCATGTCACTTGGCAGACGGCTAGGCCACATTTCTTTAAGAAAAGAGTCGCCCACGGAGAGAGGCTTAGCTAGAGCATGCGGCTTGTGCAGCAATTGAGAGGGCTTTCGATCACCTAGCTCGGTTTTGTTAAGAAGCTGCGTACCGCGAGCATGATCTGATGTGCCGAATCGCTTTAAGGCTAAGGCCTTATGCTCATCCTAAATCTGCTGATATTTGGGAAGCTCCAAGATGTCTTCAAGGTCATCAACGACTTACGGAGGCAGCGATGCGACAACGCAATGAAAATTGACATTGTCAGATTATAGTCCATGTAACGAAAAATGGATTATAGCTGATTAAACCAGGCCTTAAGATTAGTATGTCGGAAAGACGGGATAGGGAAACGGAACACACTAACCTTATAACCAGAATGTCGATGAATTACCTTCGTGGTGAAAAAATATATGGAGCTTACGAAAGTGAACTCAAATAGTAAAAATTAAAAGTAGAAGGGTAGGCAGAATAAGTTACCGGACCTAAAAAGAAATATAAGCATCAAACTCACCAAAAACATTTTAATTCGGGGTCACGAATTATAGCGCGCTATATATCCGTCACGAAACTAGACGGCCAAGCAAATGGGAAGGGCTAATTTTTGTCATGGCGGGAACGGATTTCGCTACCGTTGTCCTCGGTAACATCCAAGTTCGTTTGAGTGGCTTCGGAGTATGTTCTTAATTTTGGTGGTATTAAGGCGCGGGGAGATAGAAAATAATGCTATATGGATTTGCTTCGTGAAAACGGTTATGATAAATTAAAGTGATGACTACAGGTGTAGTTAAAGTTCACGGCATAATGGAAAGCAGGAAAATGCTAAATGATAGTAGTGTAAACGGCCGAATTATGGAGCAAATAAGTGTTAATACAATTGTTCCATGTATGTAAAGTTTATGCTTGCAGTAAGTTACTTGCCTGGATAGGGGGTATACATATCTCGTGTCTGATTATTGTATTTTTAAAATCGCGATGAATGAAAGCGAAATTTATAATTAATATATCTTACCAACTATCATTTTTGTACATACTTAAGCACAAAGCTACCTATACACATCTCTTTCAAATCCAGTTATGAATCACCATTTAGCCAGGTGTACCGGAAAACAAAGCACCTCCAGGCCTATTTTTCATGTCAAAAATTAGCCACTTTCCAAACAAATGCAATGAGCAGAACACACAAAAGTTAAGCTAGGGACAAAGTTTATTGGATGGGAGGAGAGTTAGTGCTAAGAATAGGGCATCAGATGAAGGCTAGCTAGAGAGAATGTGGCTTGGAATCGAGTGCGATGACGGAGCATCGTTCGCAGTCGAGTCGCGCACCTAAAGCAGATATCGTATTCGTGTTTCAAACAAACGGGAAAAACGTTTCAACAGGCAAACCGCTTAATTCCCTAACACATAAGAAAGCTTTAATTAGAATACATTTTTGAATAGTTTACACAATCATATGGGGGAATCTCCAGGTCACTATACACATCATAAGGAATAAATTGATGAGATTCAGTTGATTGCCTTAGGGACCCGTCCAGGCGTGATGGCCTTCACTTACCCGGTTATACACAGACACCACGGATTCAGAGGTGTGTATCCCCGGTTACCACCTCTCGCGGTCCGATCGACAAGGATGGAGGTCCGGCGGTGGCGTAGTGGTCCGTTTAAAGGCTGCTATCAAACTACACGTAGTTGAAGCGATTAATGACGACGATGAGTTTGTTGCCCACTGGTCTCGTGTTCATGATGGACAGAGTCCTCTCACATTTAATGTCGTCTGGAGAGCGCCTTCAGGATCCGAATCCCGCTTGATGGACTGAGACCGTGCTCCACAACGG
>CALYDF020008291.1:0-11770 GCA_944474145.2 Dicrocoelium dendriticum | reverse complement strand
CTGGGTATCGGAGTCATAATCCCTGATGTAGATGAAACGACGTTGCGCTTTGCTGACTTTCGTGACCATTACAGGCCGGCGTGGCGGATCATCTATGGCGGAGTAGCAACACGGCTGTACGCACTTACGGGCTTTAGTACCGAAACGCGAGTGGTAAAAGCGGTAACCTGAGGCATCAGGTTTTGTGCGACGGTGCGATGATCCAGAGCGGTTGCGGTGCTTGCGTTTTAAGGTGAGTTCTTTGATCTGGCGCTGAAGCGACGCTACCTGCAATGATAATGCGTCTATTGCCGACGGGGGGCTAGTCGCGCCTGTCGTTGTGGTTGTGCCAGCGCAAAGCTACCTAAGTGCTTTGGTTTCAGTCTATGGTTGGTGCTATGTAGACTCAAAACTATGTCTTGCTTACATTGACAGCCGGGTAGACTTGTTTACCCTTTATTAATATAGACACTTCCATCAGTATGCTGTACACTCTACCTTTCTCCAATCGGACGACCATCTCTCAGTGCCCTGCAATAACCTAGTCTCATCTGACCGGTCTGCTTCTTTGAACTTTTCCAGACCAGCAACATTTAAACGGTCTAGACTCTGTAGACTCAAAGCTATGTCGCACTTACATTGACAGCCTGCTAGACTTGTTCACCCTCTATTTATATAAGCACCTCCACCTCTAACCTGTTCACCTCTTAACCCACTCCATTTGCCCTCCAAAATCAATCTCATCTCGCCGACTAATCTCGTCTCAACTGATCGGTATCCTGCTCTCCGACTGCTGTGACGTTCCTGGCCATCGTTCAGATGACTGAGCGCCGTCTGTATTCAATCCTTCTACAATCAGACGGCCACCTCTTTGTGCCATACCCTAATTGAGCCTCATCTGATCAGTCAAACTCTCTGGAAATCCTACCAGGCTATCGGGATGTTAGCGGTCTAGGCTCCGTCGATCCAAAGCAGTGTCTCCCTCACTTTGATAGCTTGCTGGGCCTGTTCGCCCTATGTAAATATAACCACCACTATCTCTGACCAGTCCAATCCTACTGACTCCACTTATCTTTCCAAATGAACCATAGGACTCAATCGCAATGCGCCGACCAAATTCAATCTCGGCTGATCGGTATCCATCTCTCCGACATTTGTGACCCTGACGGCTATTGCTCGGGAGACTGAACGCTCTGTCACCATTACCTCGAGAGCCACGTTTCGCATTTCTTATCCGTAAACGTAAGCTCTCGACTCTGTCCTCTCCTTATCGCGCTCTGTTTTTATTTCTTTTTCAACCGGACAGCGTGCTCTCAGTGCCCTGCTCTATTATCCTCTTCGACTATCGAAATTCAGTTCTAGGCTCTGCTTCACCAACACACAATTCTTTCACATTGCGAGCCTGCCTGACTTGCATGCCTTATAGTCATATAACCTCTTCCATCCCTAACCTATCCATCTCTGCCGACTCTATTTATCTTCCCACCTCAACTGTACGACTTACTCTAAGTGTACCGACTAATCTAGTCTCGTCCGATCGGTCCCCTGCGCTCCGAGTTCTCTCAGACTGTTGTGACGTTACCGGCATTTATTCGGAAGACCGAACGCTCTGTCCCCAATACCTCATGAGCCTCATGGACTTTTCACACCTTATAAGTAAACCTCTCTCTATCCGGACCGTCTCCTCTCCTTATGGCGTTCTCTACTATCATTTCTTCTCTAATGGGACTGCCAACTCTCAGTGCCCTGTAATAACCTAGTCTCATCTGACCGGTCTGCTTCTTTGCCCTTTTCCAGACCAGCAACATTTAAAAGGACTAGACTCTGTAGACTCAAGCTATGTCGCACGTACGTTGACAGCCTGCTAGACTTGTTCACCCTCTATTTATATGGGCACCTCCACCTCTCGACCCACTTCATTTGCCCTCCAAAAATTAGCTGTTAGACCCAATCTCGTTTCGCCGACTAATCCTGTCTCGTCTGATCTGTCTCCTGCTTTCCAACTCCTCTCAGACTCCTGTGACATTACTGGCCATCGTTCAGATGACTGAGCTCCGTCCGTATTCAATCATTCTTCAATCGGACGATTGAGTCACTGTCATCCGTAACTCAGCCTCAGCTGATCAGCCAAATTCTATGGGACTGCTACCAGGCTACCGGGATGTTAGCGATCTAGGCTCCGTCGATCCAAAGCACTTCCTCCCTCACCATGATATCCTGCCGAACTTGTTCGCCCTATGTTAATATAACCACTTCTATCTCTAACCAGTCCAATCCTACTGACTCCACTTACCTTCCCAAATGAACCATAGGACTCAATCACATTTGTTCGTCTCTCCTCTCCACAAATTGACAGTAGACGATAGTAGAATCCTGCGCACTGTAATATTGAATTGTGAACAACTTCGCAATGCTCTCAAGTTAAGGCAACTTTATTTTGGCCCACCAAGAGGGACACTACCCAACCATACCCCAGATACTTGTGAGACGGCATCGCGTACCACCACCGTTACCAATTCACCCACGGAGAGCACTGCATGTGATAATTTACGCAGCTCCGATCAACTACCTGCGCATCCAGGCTGTTATGTACCTGCTACATCCCTCAGACTTTCGCCGCCGGTCCAGATAAAATGGCCAAATAGTCCACTACTTCCTACCCCGCAACCTGCGCATTTTTTAGGCCAGGTGGGGATGAGCCGCGACAGTTTCATCCCGACACCAAACTCCTCGTCGCCCAACTACCAACTGCAATGCCTTCTCACCCACTTCTTACAACTACTGCAGATAGCGAAGTAAGCATCAACGGCTTCATCTCGTCATGCGTAAATCTAATAGACCCCAAGTGTTCTTTCTCACTTCTACTTATAAATGCTAGGTCCCTAAACAATAAAATGCATATCTTGCGTCCGTTGTCTGTCCTCGCCGACCCTGATGCAATATTTGTCACGGAAACATGGTTTTCCCCTTATGCTTCAGAGGAGGACTACTCACTTCCTGACTACCAGCAGTTTATGCAGTCGCGTACGCACAAACGAGGGGGCGGGTGCGCCATTTATGTTAAAAATACTTACCCAGCAAAAATGTCCGAAATGATGAACGCTGCTGAGGCGATGGATTCAGTATGGATAACGGCTGATATCCTGGGATCCACGATATTATTTGGGTGTGCTTATAGACCACCTGATACCTCAGCTAAGGGTGACAAGGCACTTATGGATGCTTTTGCGCAAGCGTCAACTTTTCCCTGCGATTACAAGCTCGTTGCAGGAGATTTCAACCTACCTGAGTTAAACTGGTTCTCACCTGCTGCAACAACGAAGTATGCTGCCCTACAAGCATGCATCAATTTAGGCGGCTGGACGCAACATGTATCTGCTCCAACCAGGGAGGAACACATCCTTGACCTAATATTTACTCTCAGCATCCCATCAACGCGAGTGGCAGTCGGCCGGGAATTCCCGGGTAGTGATCACAGATTAGTGCATTGCTCGGTTTACTTAAAGCCACATACTGCCCACCAAACGGAACCAGGTGCAGTCTTAGTATACCGCCCGATGCACCTCGTCAACTGGACAACCTTTGCTGTGCTCGTCCGATCAAATAATTGGGATGATTTCTTTATGTCTGATTCAGTGGATCGCTCGGCTGAGCTGTTTTATGAGGAAATACTCAACTGTCTCGACTCTCTAGCTCCCGTGTCGCATTTAATAAGGCATTCTTCTAAAAGTATGACCCAAACCAAAATGCATAACAGAATGCGTCAGCTTAGACGATCCTATTACAAAACCTTCAATTTTGCTCACATCATGAGAGCGAACGAGATGGCATACCAGTTTTCTGCCAGAGCTAAGCAGCAGAAAACCAAGCAAGAAATCGCCGCACTAAATAGTGCGAACAAAGCTAAGAGTCTCAGTTGGCTGCTGCGCTCTCGAACCCCTAACTTTGGACGAAAGATCTCTACTCTAAAGATCAGTCCCAACGAAACGTCTAGTGACCCAAGAATTTTATGTGAAGCCTTCAGCTCACATTTTAAAGAATCTCAGTGTTTGGAAATAAGCTCAACCTTTCAGGCCATGAAGGTACCCGGTAGCCAGTCCCTGTCCTTTGTACAGTTTGACCTAAGTAGTGTCCGTTCCGCGATCTCAACTACCAAGCCATCCTGGGACCCTGGTCCAGACGGAATCCCGCCCAGTCTACTTAAGAATGGTGGTGAAGATATCCCTCTGCTTCTTCTGAAAATCTTTACGTTATCAATGCAAAAAGGTCAATGCCCGGCCGCATGGAAACATTCTATCATAGTGCCAAGACATAAGGGCGGAAGCCTACAGGAAGTTGGTAACTATCGCCCCATTAACCACACTTCCATTATCTCGCGCGTGATGGAGAAGTTGATTAAAAAAGCCCTCATGACTCATCTTTACGCAGGCGAGCACATAAATGAATCTCAGCACGGGTTTCTAAGTGCTCGGTCTTGTGCAACCTGTCAGCTGGACTTCCTTAATTTGGTCACCGAGGCCATTGACTCTAATCAATCAGTTGTCATTCTTTACCTTGATATGCAAAAGGCGTTTGACAGGGTACCACACATGCGCCTGATGCATAAGCTAAAGGCTTATGGGGTAGAAGGTCCTCTATTAGACTGGTTGGGTTCCTACTTAATAGGACGTACGCAGTCTGTTAAGGTTGAACAAACTATATCCACCCCGACCGCCGTCCCCAGTGGCGTGGTGCAGGGGAGTGTCCTTGGCCCTACCCTATTTTTGATTTATATCAATGACCTCTGCAAGATTTTGCAACACGGTCGCTCCTTTATCTTTGCTGACGATGTGAAAGTTGTCTACGACTTTCCCCGTGGCAATGAATTTTCCGCAATAAATAGTATCCGTGAGGATCTTAATGCACTTGAAAAATGGTGCGAACACTGGCAAATGACCTTCTCCGCTCAAAAATCTAACGTCATGACCCACAGATTCTCTATACCTGCTGGGTCCCTAACAATAAACGGCAGCACTATCAAACAGGATATCATAACAACAGATCTGGGCTTGCGCTACTCTATGAGCCTCAACTTTGCAGAGCAAGTGCATTATCAAGTCGCAAGGGTAAGAGGATTATCGTTCCACATACGCCGTTACATAGAAAACGCCGATGCTAGGCTAGAACTTTATAAGAGTCACGTCAGGCCACATCTAGAATATTGCTCTTTTATATGCAGCAATCTACGTAAGTCAGACCGTGTTCTGCTTGAGAAAGCTCAGCGACGCTTTACGAAGATGTTGACTCCACCGCAGCAAGCGCTGAATTACCGACAAAGGTGTGAACACCTTAAAATTCAGCCGCTATGGCAAAGGCGCATTATCCTTAACATGTGCTTCTTACATAAGCTAATTCATAGAAAGTTGCACAGTAATATCACTTGTCTTAAACTAAGGAGCGCGTCTGAATCGAGACTCCGAAACAGGGGCCATTCCATTACTCCGCTAAAGGCAAAGAAAAGACTGCGGTCTCGTTTCTTCTTGGTTGTGTACGTGAACATGTGGAACAGGTTGCCTTCCAGAATAAGAGAAATCCAAAATTTGCAGGTCTTCAGGAAGGAGATACAAAAATTCCTATGTTTTGGTAATCTACAAAGCATCTTCCATATCTGCGATTCGCAAGACCACTTCTTTGAAACTGGCCCTGATGTAGCTTGAGGACGCCCAAGATGTAGTGCAAGACATCTAAGCACCTTGAGCTCAAAACTCATCCACATTCATTGTGGTTACCATTCTAGCACCTAAGAGACTTGAACGGTATCCGTCGCACCCATTTTCCAGGGTTTAAGAATAGCAAACGGAATACAATATGATCTTATTCTTCAACGACCTCTTCCTTCAATCCTTATTTCTTATCTACATCTTCATTCCTTCTCTTCAGACTTACATTTATCACTTTCCAACCTCTTGACCACTGGATCCGTGGAAAAAGTATTAGGCTTATGACCTCCATGGTACTCCTAGTAAACGCATGCTACCAGACCTAAGCCTTGCATAGGATGATGAAAGCGTTTTCTGCTGCTGATGCACCCAAGCTTAGCATTAGAATTGTCCAAAATCGTCTAAATGCCGGCTTTAAATGAACCTTTATGTGTCTTCCTAGATGTAGCAGTCTGGAGATTCCCCGGTTTGCCTGTGTAAAATTCTAACCAAAATTCTTTAATTGTACACTTAGGCAACCGGTGTGGTTTGTTGAACTGCTTGCTGAGTTCGAATGCTTTACTTGCTCATCGCCATTTTTTGCTTGGCGCTCGCTTCGGTTGCAACGCGCGACTGCTCTGTGTGCTGTGCTTGATCCGTTCCCCTAGCTAGAGCGTCCACGGTGTCGTTCATTTATAGCTAGCTAACAGGGAATCTTTTGCTGAACCAATAAAAGTTTCCCTGCAACTCGATCCGTCTTCTCGAATCGCTCTCTGGGCTCCCGGAATAGGCAACCCTCTAAATTGGTGACCCCGGATCCGGAACAATCTCAACGCCGGATATTTCGAACTTTTCTCCGGTGAGCTCGTTCCATTTATTTTTCATATTTTCCGGTTTATTTTTGCATACGGTAGCCTATTTTTTCGCGTCATTTTTTCAAATCATGGAATCTGTAGACCATAAGGTAGAGTCTATGCTTAGTGTTGTATCTCTCTCAGTTCCACCTTTTTGGGATATGGATCCTGTTTTGTGGTTCGCTCTTCTTGAGGCCGAGTTCTATAACCACAGAATCACTTCCGACTACGCGAAGTATTGCAAGCTCCTGTCCTATCTCCCCAAGGAGATATCAACGCAGGTTCGTGACGTCATCATTTCTCAGACCGAAAACCGCTATGAGGCTCTCAAGGAGGCCACGATTAAGCGTGTTATGCCCTCTGAGAAAGTTCGCCTGCAGCAGCTTTTCAGGGATCTGCAACTGGGCGACAAACTGCCCTCAACCCTGCTACGAGAGATGCAGCAACTCCTTGGTTCTTCAACCATGGATGAGACTTTACTTCGCGAACTATGGCTACAACGGCTACCGGAAAACACACAAGCGATTCTCGCTACAGTGAGCTCCGTTCCGCTCACTCAACTAGCAGACTTAGCGGATCGAGTTATTGAACGATCACAGCCACAAGCCGACGCCAGCAAGATGAATGCCGTCGCGTCCCAGGGCACTTCTATCACTGGCTTACAGTCAACTATAGAAGCCCTGCAAACACAAGTTGCGACACTTAGTCGCCAGGTCCAGCAGCTTACTATGGACCGTCGTCGTCATAGCCGATCAAAATCGCCCTGCAAACGTTCTAAGTCTAGCAACAGGCAAGCTAGCTGTTGGTACCACCAGCGTTTTGGTACCGCAGCTCGTAAATGTGTCAAGCCTTGCAACTTCGCCGAGAAGCAGGGAAACTTCTCGGCCGGTCCGTAACGGCGACGGACGCGACCGGCCAACACCAAAGTCGCCTCATCCGCGTTAGGGATTTAACTTCCGGCACCGAGTTTCTAGTCGACACTGGTGCCGAAGTTAGCGTCATACCCCGTAGCTCAGATGAGGTCGTCTCACCATCGCCGACCAAGCTGCGTGCCGCCAATGGCACACCAATCGCAACTTTCGGCGAAAAGCTGTTAACGCTCAATTTAGGCCTCCGGCGAACCTTTCGCTGGCCTTTCATAATCGCTGCTGTGCCTTTCGCCATCATAGGCATAGACTTTCTTCAACGCTTCGACCTCATCGTCGACGCTAAAAGGAAGAAGCTTATCGACTCTAGGACACAGCTCAGTGTTATCGGGACCAGCGCCAACGTGGCTGCTATCACTCCCATTCGTGTCCTACCTCAAGCTTCACAGCCTTTTCTAGAACTTTTCAGCAAGCACCCTAAACTCGTTCGCGTCCTGAACGACTTGCCTCCTGTGACGTCAAACGTCATGCATCACATTTGCACTAAGGGCCCACCTGTTTCGGCCCGCCCTCGCCGACTAGCCCCGGACAAGCTCAAAGCTGCTAAGGCGGAATTCGAGCAAATGCTCGAACTGGGAATCATCCGCCCGTCCAAAAGTCCATGGGCATCACCATTACACATGGTGCCGAAGAAATCCGGTGACTGGCGCCCCTGTGGTGACTACAGGGCACTTAACAAAGTTACCGTCCCGGATAAATACCCTATCCCGCACATGCACGACTTGACCTCAGCTCTAGCTGGCAAGTCTATCTTCAGCAAAGTCGACTTAGTTCGTGCCTACCATCAGATACCTGTGGCGCCAGATGACATTGCTAAAACAGCAGTCATCACGCCATTTGGCCTATTCGAGTACCTCAGAATGCCTTTCGGCCTCAGCAACGCTGCCCAAACTTTTCAGCGTTTCATTCATGAGGTAACGCGAGGACTCGAAGGCGTTTATCCCTTATTTAGATGACATACTCATCGCCAGCTCTTCTGACGAGGAGCATCTTCGTCACCTCGACGCTCTCTTCCAGCGCTTAACACAGCATGGGGTTACCGTCAACCCCGATAAATGCGAGCTTGGCCAAAGCTCCATCGACTTTCTTGGCCACCGCATATCTGCCTCTGGTATCGAAGCCCTGCCAGACAAAATCCAGGCACTGAAGGACTATCCTGCTCCCAGTTCCTTCAAGCAGTTACGCCGATTCCTTGGCCTGGTCAACTATTACAGACGCTTTATACCTAACTGCGCGAGCATTGTTCAACCAATGACTGACTTGCTCCGCGGTAAACAACGGTCTTTTCACTTTACAGACGACGCTAAATTGTCTTTCGAGAAGCTTAAAGACGCTATCTCCAACATAGCGCTTCTCGCCCATCCAGACACGTCTGCATCACTCTCTCTGACAACTGACGCATCAGACACTGCCGTCGGTGCAGTTCTTCAACAACTCATCGACCATCGATGGATACCTCTAGGTTTCTTCTCGAAACGCTTACAACCTGCCGAATCGCGATACAGCACCTTCGGTAGGGAACTGTTAGCTATCTACCTAGGTATCCGACATTTCCGTCACTACCTCGAAGGTCGACATTTCACCGTCTTCACCGACCACAAGCCATTGATCTACGCAATCAATGGCGCAACAGACAAGTACTCGCCGCGGGAAACTAGACACCTAGACTACGTTTCTCAGTTTACGACAGACGTACGTCATGTCTCAGGTGCTCTCAATCCCGTCGCGGATGCGCTTTCACGCATTCAGCAGATCAGCTTATCGCCTGGCACAAACATTGATCTAGCCGCCATGGCTGCTGCCCAACAAGCTGATCCCGACATAAGCAAGCCACGACGCAACACCACTGAGACGATCACCATTGATCGACTCAAGCCAGCATTCTTCGACAAGTCTGACTCGCCGGTGCAACAAGCACCTTCACAGCCTGTGCCATCACAGCTGGCACCGCAACCTCAGACGAGTCAGTCCGCTCCAGCAGAACCGACAACCACAACCGACAGCACTCCTACCCGCCCTACTCTCAATCAACGCGGTAGGAAGCTCAAACCTAAGGTTCGTTTTTCGGACTCCGTTCGCACTTACTATTTTACGTAGAACGTGCCTTAGAAATTTTCTGCTCTTACTAAACGTTTTTGAAAATCCACAAAAAAAGATCAAAACGTTTTGAAACTACCAAAAAAGAGCAAAACCTTTGAAAACCCAAAAACAGCTTTGCACGTTTTTCGCTTTACACTCTTTTGTGTATTGCTATGCATTTATGCTGCTTTTTCATTTTGCTTTCCATATACACCGTCGGTTGGTTGCACCTCGGTTTCACTTTCCGCTGGATCTCCGCACGTCAACTGGAAGTTCAACAATCTTCCTGCTCAACTGCCTACGTGAACTTTATTAACTGTCCCCCCCACAAACAGTTTTTTTACCGTTTCGACACCGTAGGGAGGACACGGGTGGGAGCCCGCTAGGGTCCGATTGCATGGTTCTCCCCCAGCAGCTGCATCGGGTTTCACAACCTGGTCTCGCAGAAGGCTGGCCCGCGACGGACAGTCCTCACGTAGATCGAAGGACTGCTTACACAGTCCCTTCTGGGAGAGGGCTATGTAGCAGTCTGGAGATTCCCCGGTTTGCTTGTGTAAAATTCTAACCAAAATTCTATAATTGTACACTTAGGCAACCGGTGTGGTTTGTTGAACTGCTTGCTGAGTTCGAATGCTTTACTTGCTCATCGCCATTTTTGCTTGGCGCTCGCTTCGGTTGCAACGCGCGACTGCTCTGTGTGCTGTGCTTGATCCGTTCCCCTAGCTAGAGCGTCCACGGTGTCGTTCATTTATAGCTAGCTAACAGGGAATCTTTTGCTGAACCAATAAAAGTTTCCCTGCAACTCGATCCGTCTTCTCGAATCGCTCTCTGGGCTCCCGGAATAGGCAACCCTCTAAAGTGATAACGGTGAGACGGACCTACATATCGTGGATTTTCGCGTGGTTCGAAAAACGCCAAGAATTCGTTGGAGGCCACTCCTTGTAATGCCCGGGCGTTAGAGTTGAAGAATGGACTGCGCGTAATTTCTTCCAATGTGCGCAGTCTCAGAAACAAACTAGACGAAGTTCAGCTTTTTGCCTCCATGAATCGACCGGACCTTATAGCTTTCACCGAAACTTGGTTGTCCTCGGATATCCTGGACTTTAGGTGCGGAGGGCATCCCTGGATACCACCTTTACCGGGCAGACCGCCATGGAGGAAGACCTGGGGGAGGCGTGATACTCTACTGGAAGACGGACTTCAAGGCCCATCTGGTTGAAGCTACCTGTGGCAGCGATGGCGACCTCAAAAACTCTCTGGTGCCGTGTTCATGACGGATGCAGATCTCTCATGGTCGGTGTAGTCTACAGGGCCCCATTGGGTTCCGGAGCTTGTCTGCTGGACGCGATCAAAATGCATGGTGGAGGTAAGGACTGTTTATTACTGGTTGACTTTAATGCCCCGGGTATCGACTGGGACCAACTGCATTGTGTTCCCGCTTCAAACGTTTTTGATTCCGCTCTTCTAGAGACGGTTATCGAATGTAACTTATTCCAACATGTCACAGCGCCTACTCGTATAATTGCAGGACAAACACCCCATATCCTCGACCTTCTACTCTCACCAGCACAATCAGATGTCACCGACCTAGCCGTTCTTCAGCCTATTGGTAAAAGCGATCACTGTGTCATCACATTCCTCTGGACTCGACGACTTACTCTCCACAACCAAGGTCGCCTCCACAGAAATATCTGGCGTGTTGACCCCCAACGCTTAAAAACGGCTGCCAGTAGTGTGGACTGGAGTATGCCCGAATCCCTGAATTTGGACGATGAGTGGAACCTCTTGCACTCCAAAATGATTTCGCTTGTTGAGCAGGTCGTTCCCGTCTACAAAAGACCTTTTGCCATGGGTCCTCCATGGATTGATCGAGAACTGAGGTGCCTAATGAACAAAAGACGGAAACTGTGGGTCCGATTTAAGCTCACGCAATCCGGGTCTGACTATTCGGAATATAAAGTGGCCAGAAATATCTGCAACTTGAAAAAACGAGAGAAACGGCAAAAGTACGAACTCGGTTTGGCCTTGAAATCCAAGACATCGCCCAAGGCACTCTTCTCTTACCTGAAGAGAAGTACCAGAGCAGGCAGTGGTATTCCTGCTCTGTATTCCTTGGCTCATGTGGGTTTGCTTGACGATGATGCTGCGAAAGCCAGTCTCCTGGCCATGCAATATGCATCTGTTTACTCGATGGAGACGCCGTTTCCCAGTGACGCGATGCCAATACTCCCTTCTTCGTTGGAGCATGTAGAAA
>CALYDF020008290.1:0-11832 GCA_944474145.2 Dicrocoelium dendriticum | reverse complement strand
CCTTTATAGGGTTTATCGAACTCGGTTGTATCTCGCGGTTATTCCACGTGTTGCCCACCACACTGTTTTACTCAGGATTTTCTATGATACCCTGGCTGTGCGTAGGGGTGGGCGTCCTCGAGGTATACACAGCCCGCGGGTGACTGGTGGTGGTTGCGTCTCAGCGAAGCGCCGTTACGGCGTACAGCTGACACATTGCTGCCTTCTCAAGTGGACTCTGGTAAAGTGACATACCAAGACGGCCGAGAGTCACATCACTATGTAAGCTGCATGGTAAAGCTCACCAGATAATATGCTATCTACATTCCTCTGCTTGAGGTCGATTTGTAGATTACATGACCTTTGCTTGACCACCTACCCAATGTTAACTAGCACGACGCTTAAAGAGCCGGTTTATCGCAGAATAATGGTTTAGTCCATCCATTAGCTCATTCGTAATTGATGTGCGCGCGTTGGTTCCGAGCGATTTGTGTGCTTGATACCGATCAATGTTTGGGTGGCAAATTACTGAGTATGTTTCCAGTTCAGTAGTGTGAATCTAAGGGTTACCAGCGCTAGGACGCTTACAGTACGCATAAAGTGTAAACGTTGACATTTGGAGCACACAATGCTCAACGATTGTCCGTCATGTGGTCACGTTGGACTATGCGTCCGAAGAGAAAATATCCAGAGAAAATCTGTGGCAAGTGAATAATCCCGGCAATTAATGATTAGTGAACATAGCTTTATTTCCCATTGTTCATCAGCCCTACTGAATTTACAGAGGCTTGTGAAAACGCATCTACCAAGCGGATTGAAGATGGAAGCGTAGAGACGATAAGCAGAAGTTGAATTGGACATGGCCAATCTTCTGGATAGACTAAATAGGTAATACTAACGGTAATGGTACGTCAGTGTCTTAGTATATTAGATCGGAAAGGAATCGGCTCCTAGCGACAATCGTTTCAGGAGCACTAAATGGCTGTACCCGAGAAGTACGACGCAGGTAATTACCAAATAGATCATGGCCACAGCAGAGTACATAGCGGTATACACAAACGGTTGAGTACTTGGATGACAGCCATGCTACGTCTTGAACATTTGCAACACAATGCGAAAACTGTCTAAAAAGCCACATGTTTGATAGTGAGCAGCCGGACTTAGTTGGTGTGGAATGGCGGTAATTGTCACTCCAATGAGACCGCAGGCGGGGAATATGTGTTATTGACACCTGTCAATGCTTATGGCTGCGCTAAAATCGCACTTAGGGCAACTGATGATCAGACCGGTCGGCGACACGGAGACACCAAAAAGCACACCCCATGGGATTCACACGCTGTGCGATCTCTCTCAACAGATACGCAAACCAGACTGTGCACATAAGAGGCAACACCTAAGTTCACAGTGTTTTACTGTACCACTTGTTTATTAATCATTCTACCTGGTAACCGCAATGATGTCAATTGCGTCTCTATGCCTATATCGTCTTCGCTCCAATATGCATGCCCAAACTTTAAGCCTGTCACGTCTAAATGTTAAAGAAAAAACCAACAGTTCGTATTGCATACTTATTCTCACATGTGCGAAAATGGCTGTTAGCCTAACCTCCAAAAGAAACCCATACACGTTTGTAGTACTATTGTTCATGAGATCTAATGTGTCTCTATCCAGTTTGTGGAAGTTTATACTTAAGTTTGGACAAAGGCATGTGCAAATGTGGTTTTCAAACTGCCATTGGACAAGGATGACGCCAATCTATGTATATATGTATACCGAATGAATTCGATGAGAATACTCATACCCCTTTGTACGGCGAACTTAGTGCAGGGATGGGGCACTGGGGCAAACCGAAACTAACATTATCAGGACATGAAGAAAGTCAGTTTATGACGAACTAATGTTGATTTCATCTGTTGCGAATCCAAGGCAAATTTGATCAGTGCGAATTCCGTGGATTGATCAAGAGAGTGGTTGCCCAGGTGCAGGAGAAGGCAACTCTGCACGCGGAATAGAGGCACGATGCGTACACTCCCATTCGACTTACTAATCCAGGCCAATAAGGTAGCCTATGTGGTATGTTTGCCTGCCTGAGGAGTATTTTTGCGTGTCAGATGTAGATGGCGTCTGATGTCCCCGGTGGGACTGCGTTTGATGTGGATCTTGACAAGGTGCCTACCTGTCTATTACCCACTACCTCGTCCATCCTGGCTCCAGGAGACAGTTGGTCGTAGCTGGAAGGGACTGGGTGCACCGTCCTTTGACAGCGCTAGGCGTAAAGAGTGATTCCATGCAAACTGTGTGGAGCAGGCTACAGCTCAGCCACCGTCTTGTGTACGTCTGGTGTGTATGACTTCTCAATTAGGCCTTAATGCTTCTGTTCTGCTTGTCGAAGGAGTGTGGGCCGGCTCTGATGATGCAACGTGGTGCCCATCCACATGCCTCCCGGTCTTAATCCTTCGGGTTTACACCGGATACGAGGTGTGTGGGTGGGACTGTGCTTGGTGCAGCGCAAATCACCCACGGTCCCACTGTAGGCGCAGGCGTCCTGTGGTTGTCCCCGTGGAGGCCACAGTGACAAGCAAATCCGGATATGGATGCCGCCAATATATATAATTGCGGACAAGATGGACGAGTCCGCTATCAACGTTTATCAATGCTGTCATTTTAAAAACTGAATAAAGTCGGGTGTGGAGAAAAGGGCTTCAAGGATATGACATGATTCTTCGTGTGGTCACCGGGATCTTGTACGTCTGTGTAATCCGACCAAAGTTACACTGGTATAAAACGATTGATTGCCATGTCCCTTAGGATGACCGGAGTGAGGAATAGATTCCACAGTGCAATTAGTGACGGAATACGAGAGCATTCGGTTCCAAGTTACTCAATATACTTTCCACATGATCACTGAATCAGGTTTCCTCGTCGCTGCGTTACAGAGAGAGCTAGTGAGCACATAGTTTGCTTCGCGTTATTGATAACTACGGTAACGTAAGTCAAATGAATGTTGTGATTTATCACATCAGTAATGTGAAGCTAAAAATGGTGTTTTCTTGAACTTACATAACTAGCAATCCCCAATTTCATTTACCTGCTAATGCACGTAACAGCTACCTACTAATTGTAATCATCTGATCACACGGAACATGCATTCTTTACACAAATGATATTCCTGGGTTTGCATTTCTGTCTACCACATAATTTGACAACTTTTAACTTACGCCTGTGACATATTATGAATATCCCCAGGCTACCCATTGGCTACACCCCGACTTTCACGCACATTACCCGGCAGGTTGCTCAACTGCATCGATCTTAGGAGAGTTACTTTCCGGAGCTCCTGGTGTGGTGCCATTTACTTGGGTAAGTTGGTTATTAGCGTGAAAGTTTTAGTAGTCTCAATACTAGTACGTCATTATCCTGAATCCTTTGTAGTAAGAATGTTAATACATCTTGCTGTGTCTAGTAATAGCTTAGCTGAATGTGTCTGACTGTTTAATAGGAGTATGGCTTGCTGTCTTTAACACTGGAATAAACGGGAATAGATGTCCAGTTTTGTGTCTGGAAACTAACAGGTTGTTGATACACGTATGGGTTGGATACATAGGAAGTTTCTAGCCATTTCTAGCTCGTCCAATTTTGTCGACCAGCGGTTAGTATAAGCCTATTTATACCGGTCTTGTAAGTAGAAATGTGTTGGTGTTAAAATACAGGCGAAGCAGTACTTATGGTTGGCAGCGTTAATGTCAATCTCAAGTGGCACACGCGAAGTCAGCAGTCCGAAAGCATTGTACGCAATTTTGCACCCGGTATCCATTCATTATTCGCAGTCATAAATTTGTTGACTGTGTATGATCAGTATTATGTTTACGTTCTACTTGCAGATCCGAGGGTTATTTATTATATCTCATTGCGCATGCAACACTAGTCTTCACTTTGCTTCATTTATTTTGTCCGGGGCAACAAATTAGCATGTGTGATTTATGAGCGAGTGATTTGTAGCGCGATAATCACTAATACAAGACGGTTATTTCGAGGTCACCTATCAGTGCTTCATCAGGAAGTATGTCTTAGGGTGCAGAATGGACAACTTCAAGAGCACAGGGTGACCAACGCACCGACTCTGAAACCTTCACTGCTTTATCGCTATGTTCGAAGTTATCAGATGATAACTTGTTTTATGTACGGCAGCAAACAACAAAATATAAATATTAAAATATACGTCATGTGTAGCCTTTCAAACAAGTAAGAAACGATATGTACTGAAGGGAGCAAGAGTGAAAAGTCAACCCATCGAATCCTAGTTAAGAATAAAAGGATAAAATAAACTGCTATCCGGTAGATCCACATCAAACTATGAAAGAAATGGGTCTTACCAACACACAGTTGTCGGCATATCAATTCATTCGCTTGGTGTGAAATTAAACTACAATTTGATCTATAGAATTTCAGCATATGATACACCATTTATGTAGAAATAGTTCTTGTTTCAAGCATAAATCAACGCTGCCTTCTATTTGTGTATCCTACTCACTATTTGACTGGTTTACGGTACAGTATAGTTGCGCTGTCATTGATTAAAATAAAAGCAACGACCATACCTTTTAGGCCTCATGTCCAGCGGCCACAGAATTGGAAGTGGTTGTGCTCAACTGGCTGGCAAAAGCGCTTGAACTTCCGACAAAATTCCTTTATGATGCAAAACAACACGCTTACAACAGTTTCGGAAGTGGATTTATAGAGGTGAGCAGTTTTGGCATCCCAGATCGGTGAGAGCATGATTTCCGCTAAGAGCAATCTAAGACAGGTACCTACCCGCGAAATGATCGGCGACAATTCTGATACGACCTGATACAAGGTCTGAATGAGGACGTTCCATCAGGAATGTTAGCTGAGTTCATTTAGTCAGGTATAATTCCCTTCAGCACAACCAATTAGCCTGTGTGACTGCATGAGGTAGTAGTAGTAGTAGTAGTAGTAGTAGTAGTAGTAGTAGTAGTAGTAATAGTACTAGTATTAGTAGTAGTCGTAGTAGTAGTATTTGTTGTTTTTGTTGTTGTTGTTGTTGTTGTTGTTGTTGTTGTGGTGGTGGTGGTGGTGGTGGTGGTGGTGGTGGTGGTGGTGGTGGTGGTGGTGGTGGTGGTGGTGGTGATTATCGTTGTTGTTTTGTTGTTGTTGTCGTCGTCGTCGTCGTTGTTGTTGTTGTAGCAGCAGTAATAGTAGTAGTACTATGGAACAATGGCACAATGTTGTATTACGGATAAAATGGCAATGCTTAACAAGTCCCGTGGGACAGAAATTATTGCGAAAAGTAACTTGCATGATAAACTGAAAAAGGTTTTGACGGAATCATCACAGACTTCTGTTGCATAGCAGAGATGTTCACGTATTAAAATTATAAATCCATAGATCCCTTGGTTGGAGTTTGGTAACACACTGTTTGATTGCTTTTGCTGCCCCTGGCTAACATGTCATAAAATGAAATACAAATGAGACAATGCATCATCAACTCGGATTTTAAATACCGCCGGATTGGGAACAAAGACGACATATTTAGTGAGAGTGTTCCAAGCTTGGCACATAAGGAAAGAAAAGCATTTTCCACGGCATTCAAGCCGGCTATCTTGTATTTCCAATTTCAGGGGATGACCTCTTAGGTTATTGTTGTGGTTCATTTCCAGCAGCGGACCGCAGATATTGTTTGAGTTCTTCGGAATCTGTTAAACCATTATGAGACCCCCCACGAAAGCCGATATCAACTGCTGCACATTCTCAGAGATTTCGGTCTAAGCTGATAGGACAGATGAAAGATGCTCCTGACGTTCTTGGATGCTCTTCGTTGAGGATTCTCGAGAGCAAGGAGATCCCGTTTCCGCCACGGCTGCCACGTCTAGATAGCATATTCCACATACGGTCGCACGTAGGCCTTAAGTATTTTGGGAAAGATTGAGGGTTCAAACCGACCGAAGGCTCTGCGTAGCATGCCGAAGTGTTGATTGCCGGTTCTCGTCGACTTTTCTGCTTACTTTGACCACCCCAGATCTTCCTGTACCCATACATTCAGGTCAGCATCCTGGGAGGCCTTCTGCAAGGTGTTGTCTCCAAGCTTGTAAACACTCACCGGCTGGTGACGCAGATGGATCGCCATGCAATTATTTATGTTAAACTGAAGCAGGTTTCTCTTTGACCATCCATAAATGCAATCTATGTCATGTTGGAGTATATCGTGATTTTCATTGTTACTTAATCGCCCGCCATATCTTGACGTCATCGGCGAAACGCAGAAAATTTGTGTAGTTAATTCTTGCCATGTCGTTGATAAATACCAGAAATAAGCGGGGTTCCAGCACTGAGCCTTGTGGAACACCCCATTCTATATCAGTCGGGTTGGACAGTATTCCCCTAACGCGTACTTGGAGCTACCGTTGATGAAGAAAGTTGCTAATCCAACCAGGCGCAGGATCTCCGATTCCCTAGCTCTGTAGCCGTTAAAGTGAAATGCGGCGATCCAGATGGTCGAAAGCTTTGGAGAAGTCCAGATAGGTAACGTCAACTTTGACCCCATCATCAGCCACCTATGTCAAACTGCCTCTTTCAATCAGTAGGCTGGCGGCGCATGACCGGTTTTGACGGAAGCCATGCTGCTCCGGTGCTAAGATGTTGCGTATTTCCAGGTAATCCATTAAAGCCTCAGCGAGGACCTCTTCCATCAATGGCATGCCTACAAGATTAACCCCGACTGGAGAATTGGGAAAATTTCCTGACCCATCGCAACCATTGCACTGCACTTGTCCGTGAGGACAAAGTAACTTATCAACAGAGCCTAGCCAAAAAATTCATGGCAAACAACAAACTGCTATATAGGCATGTCAATAAGCTTCGTAAAGTGAAGCATGGAATCCCCCCACTATTCACGACAGGCCGTAGAGTACAAAGCGCCGAAGAAGCAGCTAATGCACTGCGGCTTCAATACGCCCCAATCTTCGAACTCGCAACATCTACCTGTCCCATAATATCAAGCACATTACCGACACCTTTGTTTACAAAAGTTATTTTCAACCCATCAATTGTGCTAAGGAAGTTACTCTCACTGCGTGAGCATAGTTCGCCGGGAGCAGACAACATCCGCCCGAAGGCACTGAAGGCTGTGGCCACCAAGCTAGCTGAACCATTGTCACAGTTCTTTCAAAGGTGCTTTGATGAACAACAAGTCCCCACTATGTGGAAGTGTGGCATTATCACCCTTATTTTTAAAGGCGGTAGCCGTTCTGATCCTGCAAACTATCGTCCAGTGACTCTCCTCCCTGTGCTCGCGAAGGTGATGGAAGCAGTCGTCGCTGACACTTTAATGGACTACCAAGAAAAATGCAACATTTTGGTACCGGAACAGCATGGCTTCCGTCAACACCGGTCATGCACTACCAACCTACTTATTGCACGAGGTAGTTGGACGGAAGTGGCCGATGATGGGGTCGGAGTCGACGTCATCTATCTGGACTTCTCCAAAGCTTTCGACCGCCTCGATCACCGCATCCTACTTCAAAGACTACAGAGTTACGGAATCGGTGATCCTGTACTTGGTTGGATTGGCAACTTCCTTTACCAACGAAAGCTTCAAGTACTTGTTAGGGGATCACTCTCTAACCCAATTGAGGTGGAATGTGGTGTCCCACAAGGCTCAGTGCTGGGACCGCGTTTATTCCTGGTGTTTATCAACGACCTGGCAAGAGTAATCTCCTCAAATTTCCTGTTTTTCGCCGATGATGTCAAGATATGGCGGGCGATTGGTAACAAGGCAGATCAGGATCTGCTCCAACATGACTTAGATTGCATTTACGAATTGCCAAAGAGGAACAAGCTTCAATTGAACATAGATAAGTACAAAGTGATGCATCTGCGTCACCAGCCGGTGAGCGCTTACAAGATTGGAGACCACATTTTGGCGAACGTTTCTCAGGAGCGTGACCTGGGTGTATTGGTGCAGGAAGATCTCGGGTGTTCCAAACAAGCAGAGAAGGCGACGAGAACCGGAAATCAACACTTCGGCCTTCTTCGCAGAGCCTTTGGTCTGTTTGAACCATCAATATTTCCCCAAATGCTTAACGCCTACGTGCGACCTCACGTGGAATATGCTATTCAGGCGTGGCAGCCGTGGCAGAAACATGATCTCATTGCTCTCGAGACTCCTCAACGACGGGCAACCAAGAACGTCAGGGGCCTCTTTCATCTGCCCTATCAGCTTAGACTGAAATCTCTAAGAATGTACAGCAGTCGATATCGGCTTTTGCGGGGGATCTCATAATGGTTTACCAGATTCTGAAGAACCCAAACCACATTTGCCGTCCGCTGCTGGAATTGAACCCCAACACTAAACTAAGAGGTCACCCTCTGAAACTGACAATTCAGTATAGCCGGCTTGAATGCCGCAAAAATTTCTTTTCTCTCCGCGTGTGCCAGCCTTGGAACGCCCTCCCTAATTATGTCGTCTCTGCTCCCAATCTGGCAATATTTAAAAAACGTGTTGACGATGCATTGTCTCACTTACATTTCATTTTATGACTTGTTAGCCAGGAGCTACAAAACGCAATCAAACGGTTTCTTGCCAAACGCCTAACCAATGGATTTATAGTTTCATATGTTTCATACGCGAACTTCTCCGCTATTCCGCATAAGTCTATGGTGAGTCCACCACAACGCTTTTCCCTTTATCATGCAATTGATTTTCACAATAATTTTCCATCCTACGGGACTTGTTAAGCAACGCTTTTTTACCCGTAATAAACCATTGTTCCATTGTTCCATTGTTCCATCACCTTCGTGAGCACAGAAAGGAGAGTCACTGGCGATAGTTTACAAGATCCGATCTGCTGCCGCCTTTAAAAATTGGGGTGCTAATGCCAGACTTCAACATAGTGATGACTCGTTGCTCATCAAAGCAACTTTGAAAGAACTGTGACAGTTCTTTAGCTAGCTTGTTGACCGCAGCCTTTAGTGCTTTCGGGCGGAAGTTGTTGGCTCCAGGAGAGCTGTGGTCGCGCAGTGGGAATAGTTCACTTAGCACAATTAGTGGGTTGCAACTTTCATGTATAAACAATAGTGTCGGTAATGTGCATGACATTATGAGACAGGTAGATGCTACGAGTTCAAAAATTGAGGCCTGTTGCTGCCGCAGATCATTAGCTGTTTCTTCGACGCTTTGTACTCTACCGCGTGTCGTGAAACGTGATGACATGCTTTATAGTAAGAAGATTGTTGACATGCCCATACAACGGGTTGTAGTTTGTCAGGAATTGCTTGACTACGCACTGCTGCCAATTTACTTTGTCCTCATGGGCAAGTGCAGTGCAATGCTTGCGATGGATCAGGAAATTGCCCCAAGTCTTTGCATCGGGGTTATCTTGTAGGCACGCCATGCTGCATCCCTTACTGCCAGGCATTTTCGAGGCCTGATCCTTAGAATGGAAGGCAATTTTGCAGAACGAAGTGGCTTGATCTTTGATGATTGTTGACGATGTCGTTGAGTCTATCAACAAACTCTGTCCAAACCTCGGTAAGGAGACTGCTGTTTGAGAATCCCCAAGCAGATGCGTCGACGACTTCTTTCAGTACATGGTAGGGTGTGATTGCGTGCGTTAGTTTCGAGTGTGCCGATGGATACTCTACACAACACACATAGTTGAAAATTATTATTACATGGTTGCTGAGACTTAATATGGTGGTAGTAGTAGTAGTAGTAGTAGTAGTAGTAGTAGTAGTAGTAGTAGTAGTAGTAGTGATCGCACTTACCTACCATGTGCACTATGCTCGGGCGCAACGATGCAGACGATCACAAAACGGACAGCGATTATTCCCCAGTACTCAGTACATTTTCAGTGATTCTGATTAATGAAAAATCCATAATCAACAAACTTCCTTTTATTAACACACTTGCACTGTTAAATGACCCACAAGCGATCCTCGTCACTAAACCATCATGTTCTTCACATGCACTTGACTCTACTCTGATTATGCCGAACTACCACCTATTTTGAAAATATAGCTGCAACCTGAAAAGTGATGGGAGTATTAAATACCTACGCAAAACATTTACAGCTAAACCTATAGACCGCTCACAATTGGAAAATATCCCTGAATCTATCTGGCTGTCGGTTGCGGGTGTCTCATCATACACACTGCTCGCATGCAGCTACAACCCACTGAATACGTCTAACGTAAGTATCACCAACATCACTTCTGTATTTGACTTCGCATCAGAGTTGCCACACAGCCAGAAGATAATTGCCGGCGATTACACCATACAGAAAATACGTTGGTCATCTCACTCAACATTTACCTTACACGCCTCTTTCATTTCTTCCCTCAGAGCTGGGGGCTGGACACAATGGATTACCAGTCCAACCAGGTCCGCTAATGTGTTAAACTTAATATTCACATTGGGGATACACAACACACACACACACCGATATCTTAAACAATCGTTCTGGCAGTGCTTATACAATGATTGGACACAGTTTTCAACTTAAAATGGTCACTAAACTAACCTCTACAACGCCAGTTGCAACCTATAAGATAAATTTGGAATGCTTTCTGCAGTTCATTCATTTATCAGACTGGGGTGTATTTTCACTCTCTACCAGTGTGTACACCGCTGTGGAACAGTTCCATAAACAAATCCATCATGCTATAGCCCTCGGTGCTCCACAATGTATTTATAACCCTCACGTCTCTAAAGATACCGTCGAGCACTTAATCAGCGCGAAAACCAGAAAGTTAACTGAAAGATACAGAAAGATCCATGACTTTTCACTTATCTTACAAATGCACCAGAATCAAACATCTGCAATTAACACGACAAAAAGAATATATAACCTACGGACAAGCTGCAAATCTAAGGAGCTTGTCAAGATACTGCATCGTAGAACCAGTGACCGCTCTCCTTTAATTACTGAAATTGTTGATGGTGATGGTCACTTACTCCGTTACCCAGCTGAAACTTGTGAAGCATTCAGCGACATTTTGCCACTGCCATGAGTCGCGATTCTAAACATGTGCGTGTGTGCACAAAGCTTACATTAACAAACCTCTTAAGTAAAGTCAATATCTCCTTCAACGGTAGCCAAGAAGTTATCAAATCAGTCAGGCCATCTTTCACGCTGGGATCTGATGGCATTTCACGAATCGCCATTAAACTAGGAGGGCTTGATATACCATGGCTTCTGATGAGCTAGAATCTAGCCACTTTCCAGACCAATGGAAAACGTCATTTAGTATGCCTCGGCCTAAAGGAGTTCTCAAACAAACGATTGATAACTACCGACCAATTCACCAGATTCCAATTATCGCCCGGCTATTAGAAAAATTGGTCAGAAAGGAGATAATGAATTTTGCTGATTCTATGGGTCTAATCAATACTTCGCAGCATGATTTTCTTAACAAACGATCGTGCAACACCTGTCAATACACTACCTTAACCACACTTCAGAACCAATCGATCATGGCTATGCACTAATAACCTTGTTTCTTGACATACACCAAGCATTCGACGGACTACCGCACAACCGACTGTTACAATAAATTAGCGAACTTTAGGATCCGGGACCCATTACTAGGTTGGCTTTCGTCATACCTGAGTGATCGTCATCAGGCAGTCACTTTAGGTGTTTTGTCGCTCTTCTGTACGCCCCATCACCAGTGACTTCATCCAAGGGAGCGTGTTCGGTCCTTCACTCTTGTTGCGCTGTGTTAACGACATAACCACATCTGTAAACATGGCCAAACTATCAAGTAGCACGTGCCAGACAGTCCAGGTTCAATACGCCAAACAATATGTCAAAACAAACCTTTGATAAGAGTCTT
>CALYDF020008289.1:0-11774 GCA_944474145.2 Dicrocoelium dendriticum | reverse complement strand
CTACATTGCACCAAGTCTGTAGTTAATCATCTTGGAGTGAAACCGCACCCAGGCGCAACTTACATGCCCGATGGAATAATGATGACACAAAGAAGATGACGGGGATGGAAAAAGCAACTGTACAAGTTAGCAAGGGAATGTTGCGATTAAGTCCACTGTTATTCATAAGTTCAGCTAACTTAAAGCCCGCGGTGAGAGAACGGGATGTATAGATATGCCCACTTTAAAACAGAGAAAAACAACAGTGATGATTTATCGTTTGTGAGTGTTGTGGATGCCGTCTCTTGTAGCAATTGCAGACTATCCGTGTCGTAAGGTAAAACCAGAGCAGGTTATGATCGTCTCTTGTCCAAGGTGAGCGAGAATCAACAGGGATGTGGAACCACCAGGCAGTCCGTCGTGTGTTATTATTTATTTCCCTCTGGTCGTTCGTTCTGAGCGCAGCATATCTCGACCAATTCTCATCAGTGTCTAAAATGTTAACTGTGCCTAAGCATTTCGATTTGGATGTCACATCGTGTTGCCGCTGTTCCAGAATCAACCTAGATGACATGTCTGAATTTCATTGCGTGTACCTGTAGACAGCAGCAGTACAAGGAGGCGTAGAGAGGCACTTGAGAAGGACTAACTTGAGCTCATATTGCGACCCGCAATAAGCCACGGTGTCACGCGAGAAAAAATGCAATTAGATGCGTCAAGTAAGAACGTAAAGAGACACGAAGAGGTGTTAATGCGACCTGTAACTTGGGCGAGCCCAGTTGGACATCGAGGCAGCAACTAATGGTGTCATGCGTGTGAAAATGCGATCAGTCTGTCAATGCTACAAGTGCTTCTAAATGGCTTCCACCTAATCATTCAACATGGTGACGATCACGGACCGCTGCGAGAATAGATATTACTTGACATACCAAAGGTCCCCGTTTCAAGTTGCAGTGTTGCGAGCGGGAATTTGTTCACATTTGTGTATGGAACACCACAAACGGAATGGAGAAACAGTAACCCTCATGGACGATAACACTACGAATGTGCGTGGGTTTGGATTGAACGTAAGAATAACAGCCATATTCCTCTATTGTTGGAAGATCGCACGTACAGCAATAAGCAACCAAGACGACTGCCGGTGTTTAGTTAACGTTTGGATGTGAACCTAAATGGCCGTCTTAAATATAGTCTGAAGCGTGGGCAGCAATAATAGATAGAGGCAGATTTACGAATAGGGAAGCAAATGCAATTAATGCAGTTACCAGATGGAATGATGCACAAATAAGAGGTATAACAAAACAATTAATGTGTGTTGTAGATGTTGCCTGTTATATGTGCTAAAAGGCGGTAATATCACACATTCCCTGATGGCCTCTTTGACATCATCTTCATGATTATACACGTTAGCTAGAGAGGGGAAACACCTCAGCAACTGCGCCGCAATACATGGAAAAAAGGGAGAGAGGAAATGCAAAAGGTGCAAGCGAGCTGAGATACCGTCAACGGATGAGCATCGTTCCGGTAACCTACCAGCCGGCTACCGTGCATCAAAAAAATGACTATGCCAAATTATATAAGGCTAAATAGTGAGATCGTGGTTGAAGCGGAAGACTAAGAGGGATGGGGTCAGACAAAGAAACTCACAGCACGAACGCCACTGAGGTCGACTCCTAGCAATATCAACAAGTGTATCCAGCCAAATACGTTCATCGTCTTTCGGACCCCAACCAGGGAGCCGAGATGCTCTAAAACAGGCCAGATTCGAAGTGAAGGCTTTCATTCCTCTCGACCAAGTCATCGCTTGGCCAGCTCTCCTCTTCTTCCATCCACACCCCGGCGCGCAAACAACGCACGTCGCGGGAGTCGGTGGGCTAGCGTGCGTAACACGTGGCCGAGCCATCGGAGCCTGGTGCATGAAATAAGGGTGCTGAGTGGTTCAGTTCGTTTTCCTGTGCCGTAAACAAGGTGTCGAACACGCTCGTTGCTAACTCAGTGTTCCCACCAGATGTGAGCTAAATTGCGAAGGCACCGGTGGTCGAACGTAACTAGCTTCTTTAGGTCGTCTGATCTAAGGTGCCAGGCTTCACAACTGTACAGTAGGGTCGAACGTACCGCTACACTGTACACACTACCCTTCAGGGCGAGAGTGATGTCGCGCCGGCGCCATAAGTGGCGAAGGTTGGCAAAAACGCCTCGAGTTTTCGCTATACGGTTCGTGATCTTATCTTCAATCCCACGGGCATTGATACAACTTCCCAGCTAGTCGAATTATTGACCGACTTCTAGCGGATCCCCTCTTTGACGCGATCATAAGAATAATACGTCTAGCAAATCCTGCTGTGTCCTGTCCTACATTCGGCTTTCTAAAAAGTGTTCAAACTGTTTTAGCAAATTTACAAGTAGGTTGCGTAACATTCTATTGCCCAACCGAGGGAGATGTGATAACAAGTTATTACTAACAATTTGTCATCGTACATCTCGGTTGCAGCCATTCTTTACTACAAATCAATTGTTTCGGTGTGCGGATTTACGTTTCAATAAAATATACTGAAGCACTATCGTGTCATCACAGTTGAAGCTACCTACTTCTAGGTTTTGAATGTTGTGGAGGGCTTGTCACGGCGTGCTTGTGGTGTTTCACCGTACGAGATATTCTTCAATGAAATCCTTGTTTAAGAACAGTAATTGAATAACAATGCACAGAAAATTTGGCTTTCTTCAGCTTCTTGTGATCCGAAAGGACTTGAAAGCGTCAACATAATCGGAATCTCTTGTGTGTGTGTGTGTCTTCCTTTGTCACGGCGTGATTGTCGTGGTTCACCGCTTGAGCTCTCTTTCACGGAAGCCTTTTGTGGAAACAGTGTTGAATAACTCTGAACAGAAAGTTTGACTTTGTCAGTTTCTTGTGATTCCAACGAGCTTGGAGGTGTCCAATATACCAGCGTTTGAAGATCATGACTTTTTTTTACCTACTGTTCGTGGTTTCTCCATCGAACTAATGCTTGGCATCTGTTTGAAGACCCCACCGCAAACGATTCGGGGTTTTGTCGATATCTTATCGATCGAGTACAAAGCGGGTGGATATTCGACCGCGCGAGTCTGATCAATCCCTCATTCCTGCAGTCTCGCACAGCTCCAACGGAGAACAGCTTTAAGGGATTATTCCACAGAGAAGCCTGTTATTGTCTTTGTTGTTATTTTTATTGATCTGGTGAGTCCAAATCTGTGCAAACGAATCACGCCGGGTTTTATCTGATTGCTGTTCACGTTGACTGCATTGTAGCCTACCGTACCCCGGTTCACGTTGCTATTGTCTGCTATGACTTTTCCTTGCTCGTGTTGTTAAAGATATCCGGTTTCAAGTCGCCCTCGGACTCATTAACCGATTCATCAGCTGTTGGTGGCAAAACGAGTTGCTCAGAATCAGTTACTGGTTCTTTGGGTAGCATGCAATGTGACCTCTGCAGTCGTTGGTTCCATGAGGCTTGCACTGGGTTGGATAGACAGCAGTATATCTACCTAGAAAACAGTGATGATTTACCTTACAATTGCTCTGATCGTGTTAAGCACAAAGCATATCGTCTAGTCCCAAATGACGAATTTGAAACATTGGTGGATAGAGTGGGTACCCTTCTATCTTTGTTTAGTACTTTAGAGAGGAAGGTTGATCAAACCGTCGTAAGCCTTGAACGTGCAGGAGTTCTCGGAACAAGCATGCGTTCAGACGATTGCAAAAGTAGTACGGCTTCGGAGGTTTCACCAACTCTTGAAGCGGCGCCTGAAGATGGTAAACATCCTAACGTTATATTGAACTCAGTTGTGAGTGGGAAAGTTTTACAGCCTAGTGTATCTGCGAAGGTAAAGCGGTGTAAGATAAAGAAATCGATCAGTACAACCAAACTCAAGCTAAAAGACGTAGCGGTAGGCTCTGTCGATACTCCGTCCCCGGTAAGGGAGACAGAAAACTCTTCCACCTCATTGCCGGAATCATTACTATGTGCATCTGTTGTTTCTACTAAGGAGGAAATGAACTCGGAATCTGCGCCGGCCACTGCTACATTGACGCGTGCTATAAACAGCAGTGTTATCGTCAGGAATATCGCGCAGTCCTCAGTGGTTCTTCCGAAAGATCGCATGCTTGACGACCATCAGTGGTTCAAACTTTGCGTTTCTAAACGACTTCCACGTGGGTTTAAAGGGGGTAACAAGTATGAAACATACTATGCTAGGGGAAAAATAAGGAGACAGTACTAAAAGTAGGCCCCGTCTATTGCGTGTGGTTCTGCCTACACCGGAGGAGCGCCAAGCTCTATTGTGCTTTGCCTTTAAACTAAAGGGTTCCAGAGTGACCTACCTTTAGCTGATAGGATAAAGCTTAAGGAAGCCAGCAAAAACCTTAAGGCGCGTCGAGAAAGGTTTATGTTTGGTGGGTTTTCGCGTGGTGATTCGACAGTCCACTTCCGCCCTACCAGAGGCCATACTGGCAGTACATGACCCGGTGCTCTCCATACCAGACGTTTTCACGCAGTTCGACCTGTACATCAGATGTGGTGTAAACATATCAAAAACACATATTTTAACTCAGCTAATAGAACTATTGAAGCTCTTGCAGTTGAAGCCTGAAGTGAGTCAAGGCAATTTAAAATTGTGCTGCTGTATAAGAGCATCTGGGAGTTTCATTGACTTCATTCGCATTTACTCTGCGAACAAAAGTTGGATAATGGGGGACTTCAACGTCCCTGAAGTAAATTGGCATGATTTGTCTTATGAGGCAGTGACAAAAGGGTTGGCTGCCGAGGTTGTCGACTTGAAAATGAAAGTACCCTTACACCAGTTTGTCGATGGATCCACCGGGTATATGAAGAGCCATGCTCCTTCTCTCTTGGACCTAGTTTTTGCAAAGTTGGTTGACTTTGTGAGTGACCTTGAGTATAACCCCCCATTGGGAGCCAGTGACCGTGTTTGTCATAAAAGATTGCTCTCATGAGAGACTACGATTTACGCAGGGTCCGAACTCCGAACATTTGGCACGCCGACATTCAGTCTATTAGAGCCAGAGTAGTAAGTTCCCCATGCATCATCTTGCCAGATGATGACATACAAGCGGGTAGGGATATGTTTAGGTCTTTCCTCTCTAATATATCCGATCTCCACATACCTTTTTAGGGAAAAAAGACTGCCAAAGCAAAGCCACCAGGGTTGGACTCAGTCGCACACCAGCTAGTGAATAGACGGGCTGATCTACCGGACAGTTCTCTCGGATTGTACTTTTCGGCGTTATCGTGAAGCGCGAACTGCTTGCAAGATTCATTTACGAGCTACTAGACTTAGCTGTGAGATGGAGCTGGCTAACTCAGCTACCGCAAATCCCAAAGGATTCTTCGTCTACGTCAAAAGGCGTACTACCGTTGGCTCATCTATCCCAGTGACGGCTCCACTGAGAACACTGATTACGAAAAAGCTTGTCTACTCCGTGCGCAGTAGGCCGGGACTTTTGTTCGGGATGAGCAGTTGCCGAATATGGGCTTGGCGATGAGAGTCCTACAGGACTCCTGTTTAACGGAGGTCACAATTTCGGAGGCTTAAGTTCTACGTATTCTTAAGGGGCTAAATCTTGCTAAATCCGTTGGGATGGATGATATTTATCCAAAGCTTTTGTACGAACTCACAGGCGAGCTAAATAACACAATTACACGTTCGTTTCAGTTGTCGCTTCGCAGCTGCTCCTTTCCCAAGGACTAGAAAGATGGTTATCATCTGCCCGATATTTAAAAACGGCGACAAGCATCTCCCTGCCAAGTATAGACCGGTAAGTTTGACAAGCGTACCGGTCAAGTTATTGGAGAAGTTGGTTAGGGATGTGCTCGAAAACCCCCTGCGGGAGTTTGGTCTGCTCTGCCCGCTTCAACATGACTTTCATAAGGGTCACTTCTGCATGATTAATTTGCTAGTTGTACGCGAATGTTTGGAGGATGCTTTGGATCGAGGTCATGCAATAGATGCACTGATAATGGAGTTCTCCAAGGCGTTCGATACTGTACCACATTCTGGCCTCTTTTTGAAGCTTCGGTCCTATGGAATATCAGGGCGTGCACTACAATGAATCACCACGTTTTTGGAAGGGAAAGAGAGTGTTCGTGTGGGGTCTAGTCTATCTCTCCGTCAGTCAGACCTCAGTGGGGTCTCGCAGGGTTCGGTGTTTAGCCCACTGTTATTTTCACTGTATGTCAATGAGCTTCCCGAACTGCTGGGGATACCATCTTTCATGTTTGCAGATGAGCTAAACTTTTGGCACACAGTGTCCGGCCTCGATGGACTCCAGACTCTGCAACGGGCCCTCGATAAACTTTGGGACTGAGTTGCTCTGTGGTAGTTGCCCATAAATAATGCAAAGTGTGCCAAGTTATGATTATGGCTAAATGACCCTAAAATGTGTTATCTGCTTGGGCGGAATGAACTACACCATGTTTCCCAAATGGTAGACCCAGGGTTCACATTGTCTTCAGAAGGTAAATCCAATGAGAACTGGAATAAAATTACGTGCAAGTGTTTCAGAATGTTGTGGATGATCCGCAAGGCATTCAGAACCATCACGGTCGATATGTTTGTTAGGTTGTTCTCACTTTGTCAGGCCACACTTGGAATACTGCATCCAGGCTAATCCACCTTGCTTAGTAAGGGACAAGTTGTCAGTAGTGTTGAGATTTGGAACCAAAAAGATTCATGGATTAAGGCTACTTGAGCTGTGAATGTTCTCAACGCATTATCGTCGCCATCATGGCGACCTGATCTTGACCTATCGTATATTTCCGAGAAAAGCGGACCCGATTTACCTGGGCTTTTCAAACCGGCTCGGGTTCCATCTCTTCGAGGTCACTGGATGAAGTTACACAAACCTCGAAGGGATGGAGTCCAGGCGGACATTCGTTTATCACGCCGGAATACACTGCCCGAGAAGCTGGTATCGGCACCAACGGTGAAAGAACTCGAACACCGATTTGACGCTCTTGGCCTTCAGTTCTTAACTTTTCCCCTTACATCTCAGCTTATTCGCCATATTGAATCTATTACTTTTTGGTTCTAAACGCTATTAATACTTTCACGTAACCGGTGCGGCAGGGATTGCCAATTCAAGTCCCGTGGATATCAATTAGTTGACCGTGGTGTGATTCGTGCTTGTTGATCTGACTCTTCTAGATTCCAGTTATCGCGAGTGAACAATACCCTGCATCGACAACACGCCATGCAAGGAACATTCACGGGAATTAATCCTACTGTCCCAGTCCCACTTGAACTTGAACCTGAGGTCAATCCATAGGATTAGCTATTTCTAATACAAATTCTAGCACGCACCTTTGCCCTTCCGCCTCTGACCTCAAGAATAGCTGCCTTTTCTAAGCGCACCTAAGTTCACTATGACGGATGAACGACGGGAAATAGAGGACCAGTCACTCACGTGGTTAATATGTGGAACCGAACATGTAATACCAACATCATGAAAATCACTAGTCAGTTGCTTGCCGGAATGTTCACTTTGCACGAATGAGCCAACATGTGGACACTTGCAACGAAAATTGTTCGGTGTTGAACTCCGAGATTCCAAATAGCACTTCAAAGCGAGGAAGCGTTGCAGAGTACTTGGGCTCCAGGGATAAGTGCTGATCACTACACCCACTTCTTCACTCGAATGCAAGAACCAATGTGGAATATTGTAAGCAGCAAGAGCTTGGTAGCCTGTAGCGAACGCGGACCAACGCGAGCAGCGTCCCTCAATGCTGGATTTTAAGATGCGAATGCTTGAGGATAGCCGACCAATCTAAGGGACTCATCCGTGTTCCCTTAAATCCGTCGCACACATACACATTCCGATGGTAGGGCCATAGTAGCCATTCAACTGTATATACAGGGTAGGGCGAATAGGATGGGTCTGATATTCGAAATGAGCAACAATCACATAGACGTTCCAAGACAAACTGAGCTCACTAACAATGCGAATCCCACTCAGGTCTGTCACAAGGTCAACAGGGACTGTGAGACCCTGGTGACTGAGACTGCAAAGCACCCCCTATGCCGTACGGGATGAACGAACGTGTTCTCATGATTTTGAGCTCCGTTCCCTGTAACGGGGTTTAGGAAGCCAGTCCAGTATGCTCGACCTTACCACCTAAGCGCAGGTTACCGCAGTCAGCGGATCAGTTCGATCGAGAGAACGCGTGAACCCACCGGGAGACACAGCGATAGCTGGACAGCGAATCACGAGTGGCACACGTATCCAGAAACCGACAAACAGGATTGGACAATAGAACATAGAGGGCGCACTGGCAACTCGAGAATCGCTATTAACGGCAAGTTTCAGAGTGCAAAGCCAAATATGCGTGGTCCAAAGAAATACGGCCAATCAGATGGCAAGCACGAAAGACGTGATCATTGCGCAAAACAGGACGACAGCGATCGAAGAGGAATAACATAACCCAATGAAATAAAAGGGGAACGCAACCAATGAGGTAAGCCGAAAAACAGGAGACCCACTGAGAAGGCTCGAAGATTAACATTGTGTATTTCCTTTAAATAGGCTACACTATACTGAATAAACGCCCGTTTTACGCCCGCCGCCATCGTGACTTTCCGATCGTGCCTGTGTTACTTAACAGTCCCCATGTGGATACTCGGACCTAATGAGGAAAATTTCTCAAGCGCATGGTAACCTGGATCCATGCATTTGGTTAGTCAGCCTGTCATCAGGCTCAGCGTAGACAACTGCGGAAAGTCAGCACCAATGCACTTCATTCATGTACGCTCACAGTTGGGAGAACCTTAATGCTCATGGACCTTAATAATGCTAAGGTGTATGGCTTCGGATTAGAGGTAAGAATAACAGCCAGGGATTTCATGGTACGAGCATTTTCGCAATAAACGATGAGTTACGGACAGTCCCGAACAACACATGCTTTCCGCCTGGCTTACCAGCCGGCATTCCTTTGGGTTTAAACAACTCGGCAAAAATTGATTTGAACCATCCATGTGTCACGACGCCTAGTTGTAATCCTGCACTGCGCTGGGCCAAGACATCGCGACCAGGCATACGAACGACACCGTAGTAGCATTCGAGGTGGAGAAAGAGTACATGGTAGGCGGCATCCCGTTTCGGATTTGCCTGTCACTGTGGCCAGCCACAGGACGCCTGCGCCTACTGAGGGACCATGGGTGGCTTGCGCTGCACCACCCACAGCTCCAACCACACACCCCATATCCAGTGTAAACCCGAATGCATAAGACCGGGAGTCATGCGGATTGGAGCCACGTTTCATCAACGGAGCCGGCTCACACTCATTCACAGGCAAACCAAGCACACTGTATTTGGGAATCAAGTGCACACAAGGCGGTGACTGGACCGTAGTCCGCTCCACACTCCGTGCATGGAACAACTTTTCGAGCCCAGCACGACCACAAGGACCGTGCACCCCGTCCCCTCCAGCAAAGACAAACTGTCTCCTGGAGCTAGTATGAACGATGTAGTGGGTAACAGACAGGTAGGCACCTTGTCAACATGCACATCAAGCGCAGCCGCACCGGGGATATCAAACAACAGCCAAACACTTGAGAGAGAGAGAGAAAGAAAAAGAGAAAAACTCGATTAATGCATAAGGAAACGGTGATATAAACCTTAAGTAAATAGCATATGTAGTAAGTTGTTTACAAACAGATCCTAGCTAAGTGCACGAGGGCAGGAAGTACAGTTCACGGAATGCCACGAACACAAAAATGTTATGGAAATCGAAAACAATTGGCTGAAGCGATGAGTGCAAGTTAATGGAATAGAGTACAGGGAGATATTTATATGAGAAAGAAAAGCATTAAGGTAAAAACTGTAAACCCACCACATGAAATAAAGAGACTTAGCATGCAAGCACGCGGTTAGTAAATCGAATTCAGCGTGCCTACAAACGCTGCGCCGGCTCGCCGTAATTCTCTGCAGGACCCGTCGTCGCTTCTGTAGTGGCCCCAAAGGACCTAGCTCATGACCCACTAGACATTTATATGAGAAAGAAAGGCATTAGGAGAGAACCGAAAACCCACCACCTGAAATAAAGAGACTTAGCATGCAAGCATGCGGTTAGTAAATCGAATTCAGCGTGCCTACAAACGCTGCGCCGGTGCTGCCTACGTTCACTGCGGGACCCGTCGTCGCTTCGGCAGTAGTCCCGAGTGACCTCTCTCATGGCTCACTAGGCCTGCCTGACTAAGGCACTCGCGACCGCATGTTCTACAGCACAATGCACTCGATGTCGATGGAGTACAATTCATTGGTGCTTGCCGCTTCCGCAATTGCCGCTTCTTCTCTGCATGCATGAGGGCTTTCTCCCGCACTTCAGCAACTGCCTTCGTGATTAGATCGCGCCATGCACGCCGATCAACCGCCTTCGATTCCCATGATCTGCAATCAAGATTAGAACGTGTGAGGCTCACTTTAATCATGTCCTGGTAACGTAACTTTGGTTTCCCCACGTGCCGCTTCCCTATACTCAGCTGACCGTATAAAAGTTGTTTCGGTATTCGCGTCGAATCCATACGGCTCACATGACCGAGCTATCTCAGGTGTCGCAGTGAAAGTATGCCGTCCACTGCATACATCCCACTTCGGCGCAACACTTCCGTGTCTGCAACTCTGTCGCCCCAGCCGATCCGCAAAATTCGTCGCAGACACTGCTGATGGAACCGCTCGAGATATCGCACATCCCGACGGTACATCGTCCACGTTTCACTGCCGTATAGAAGAACGGACAGTAACATGGATTTGTACACCATCAGCTTCGTGCCAATGCTAAGTTGATGGTTGTTCCACACTCGGTACTCAAGCTTCCCGAATGCCGCTGCCGCCGGCATATATATATATATATATATATATATATATATATATATATATATATATATATATATATATATATATATATATATATATATATATATATATATATATATGGTTGGCGGCATCCGGCTTCGGATTTGCCTGTCACTGTGGCCAGCCACAGGACGCCTGCGCCTACTGAGGGACCATGGGTGGCTTGCGCTGCACCACCCACAGCTCCAACCACACACCCCATATTCAGTGTAAACCCGAATGCATAAGACCGGGAGTCATGCGGATGGGAGCCACGTTTCATCAACGGAGCCGGCTCACACTCCTTCACAGGCAAACACAAGCACACTGTATTTGGGAATCAAGTGCACACAAGGCGGTGACTGGACCGTAGTCCGCTCCACACTGAGTACATGGAACAACTTTTCGAGCCCAGCACGACCACAAGGACCGTGCACCCCGTCCCCTCCCGCAAAGACAAACTGTCTCCTGGAGCTAGTATGAAGTAGAAAGAAACCGCACAAAAATGATACTGGCAGGTTGCAGTAAGTGCGATCCACGGAGAACCTGCACAGAAGGTAGACCATCGCAGCTGCGTCCAGTGACAGGGGTCGGAACAGCTTCACAGTTCATCTCTGAGATAAACGGTCAAACTCCGATTTTTTCATTCCTTCAGCTGGCATTCAGCATGCGTTATTATCACAAAGCCAATTTAGCGCGGAAGAGTAATTCACGACTATTCTCTGTCTCCCACATTTGTACAAATCTGAGCCCGTGCGCAACATTCGCTGGATGACCAATTCAAACGGTGCCTGAGTCGGGACATTATACAATGTATGAGCCTATCAAAGAGGTCTTGGAAGGTCACGCTATCGACTATACCAAAGAAACCGATGTCGTAACGCACCCATTGTGTTGTTCAAGTGAATAGCAC
>CALYDF020008288.1:0-11779 GCA_944474145.2 Dicrocoelium dendriticum | reverse complement strand
TCTATGTTAAGCTGCTTATTGCAATCAGTTGCAAAGTAGGCTTAGATTAGAATTGGAAGGCCAATCTGAAGTACACGTTGTACTTCAACTTGACCTTCCAATCTGTCATTAATCGTTGTGCCAAGCTTTGTCCGTCGTGACCCGGTGGCATAGGGGTTGCGGTCACAAATAACATCCCAACGGTCCCGGGTTCAATGCCTGTTATCTCTATCTGATGAGAGGAAATAAACTCGGATCGCGTCATGGAGTGCAGTGGTTTAGGGCGGCCAAAACCCAAATTGCTGCTGCTTGAACAGCTACGATCCTAGTGATGGAATGGCCAAGGTTCGCCTCAATGGGAATCACAGACCACTTTGAGATTGCGCGTCGCAATCCATCCACACAACGTGTACTTCAAATTAACTTTCCAATCTGTCATTAACCGTTGTGCCAAGCTTTGCTCGTCGTGACCCGGTGGCATAGGGGTAGCGGTCACAAATAACATCTCAATGGTCCCAGGTTTGATGCCTGCTATCTCTATCTGATGAGAAGAAATAACCTCGAAACGCGTTAAGTTTAGATTACTTCGCAGATGTTGAAGAGCTATCTGTGAATATCGCAAGTAAATGTTTAAACTAATTAGTACTTGACAAGTTTTGTAAGATGACTGGACAGAAGGTGAGTAACCAAATACTAAAGAACACCAGGATAAGAGGGAAAATTTTAGTCGTTAGATGAGTCATAATGCTAATGACATAAACTAGGATGCAGAGTGCCACGCTCTGTTATTGTGAGAAATAGTACGCCCATAGTTTATTTCACCATATTTCATTTTCGAATTAAATCACACTTTTTCACATAATGCAAACGGAATGGCAAGTCGTCAAAGCGTTTTGTGATAGTTCTAATGAAGGCACAAGAGCTGTATGTGTTTGAAGAGCGTCACGTATTCAGGACATTCGAATGGCAAAACACTATTCAGCAATTTATTCGACTGTAATACATGGCCAAACGGAGCTGGTGGCCACGCCATTAGTATTGTGGATGTATCTCAACAGATGGCGATAGGCGTGATAAGACATCGCTAGGATGTGAGCACCTCGCTGAGGTCGGTATTGACGTGTTTATAAGTCAAGAGCTTGCAGTTTGCTTCCTGATGAAACAGTCCCTAACTTATTTTGTAAGTATTAGTTTGTGAATTTTCCAGAGCAAGGAAAACATTTTTGGATCAAAGACGCTAGAATGGATTGTATAAACCAGAAGATACATCAAGTAGACGTTTGGTATTAGTAGAAATACATGGCCCAGACTTCCCAGAAACCATCTGTGGGAAGCCGAGTTATTTAACAGCTCTTCCCGATGCTTTGTTGGTATTTTCTGAACAACTAAGGCCATCCCGCACAATTACAACTAGATTTCTTTCTTCGGACGCCCAATGAAACTGCAGTTCCCCAACTCGATATTAACAAGTACGCTAAAGCACATGCATACAACTTTGCATTTAGCTTAAGTAAATGTGAGACGGTTCAATTTGTGAACACGCATTGGATCAGTAGATGTCCTACTGCAATTGCGCGAGACTGCCTACTGTCTTGATCTCAAGCGAGAACTACAAGTTCGAACGCAGTACAACGGAAAACCATTTGATGGAGACTCGAAATAAATGTGATTCCTTTACTGATCTTTCGGGGCAAACCACAATGGACTACTATTGGCTCGGAAATGGCGCTGAGAACTCTCACTTTCAGGAATTTGTTTACCCTATTGTGGAAAGGGTAATCGACGCAATGGCTTTGAAACATTTGGTGAAGAATAAGGTGGTCCAGGTGGTCGAACGCTTTAGAGAAGTTCCAATATGCAAAGTGGACTCCTACTCTTGCATAGACTATTTCCGTATAGTTTGCTTGGGTTAGCTACATGTTCGTAGTGCGATCGTTTACGGCTTAATCCGTGCTGCTGCGGCAGAAGGAGGTTATTGCATTCAGGGTAGGCCATGATCGCATCTGCGATGAAGCCTTCCATTTATTTGGACAACAAAAGTAGGTAGATAATTCAGCGGAATTGCTAGGGCTCTTCCTCACACCTACACTTGTAAATAGGAGTAAATATCCCGTACTTCCAAGAGGTATAAAATTACACTTATTCGAAGTTTCGTATAAAGTACCGAGCTAATGGTTCAGCTGTGTTTAATACCTTCGGTCTTAAGTCATCCACGCCCGGATAGCTGTGAAATTGCAAGGATAATATTAGTTGCATCATTTTGCGGCAACGAATTATGCGTCGCTTAGCTCTGAGGTCGGTGTAACCTATGTCCAAAGCGGATAAAATTACCATTCAAACTGCAAAATAGTGGAAACTGTTTCTAGTCGCATTGACTGCCTCTTGTGTATTTATAGAAGAGTAGTAGGGAGAGTTGAAAGGTATAGGTAGAACTTCGTCACATCTAGGCTCACTCAGACAGCCGCCACAATTCAACTCTCCCTACTACTCTTCTATAATCAGTACGCAGAGCAAACTGTTTATAATGCTATAAGATAATTGGCGGCCTAAGTTTGGTAAGCTTGTCGCTTGGTGAGGGAGCTACCCTGTCCTGTGCACTGCAGTAACGTGTAAGTCAGTGGATATTGGGCGTCGCTATATCACATCTAGTAACTCATTCACGACGGTCGTTGCCATCCCCCGTAACTCAGTGGTCTCAACCACGGACTGACAACAGTCAAGTTGCGGTTTCGAGCCCTACCAGGGGTCCGATGGAATACGCACTGCTGATGATTCCCGAAAAGATGAAACGCGCGTACAGTGCTTTTGTGTATTTAGCGATTGAATTTGGCCGCTAGAAAATTTGAAATTTCGCGCTGAAGTCTGCGGTGCTTGCCAACAAGACCGTAGCTCCTCCTAGGATTTGCACAGAACTACAACAAAGTTCGGTTAGAGCTTAGGTTTCTCATCGTGAACAAAGTCGACTAATTTTAAGGGCTTAGTTATTTTTGCATTTTGAATGCACCTGCGTTATAGGGCCTTATACATTCGCCTTTCTGCATCATTTAAAGTCATGCATTATTGAGTCCCTTCCCTTGAAGAGCTTTCACCTTTTCGCTCAGAATAATTTCGTTGCTTCCGCACTTGCCACTAGCCTGGCTAACTGTTTGAAAATGCCCTCTGAGCGATGCCAATAGACTTTTCGGTTATGAAGAATCAGTTAACTGCTCGAACGTGGTTGAACAGTATGATGTGATAGCTGGTGGCACGAGCTTCGGCTGATGATCCATTCCGCGTGACACACGTGGAAAAGCACAGCTTTGCATGATTGTTGCATTAAACCAGTTTTAAGTTCTTAAAAAAAATTCTTCACCTGTTTTGAATCGCGCAGGAGATGCGACTTGTTTGTAAGACGATAACTCGCCGATTATTGCTTATAATCCCACTTTGTGTTCTTCACTGAGGAATGCAGGAAAATTGCTTGCGTACAGGTGGAAGTCTTCCTCCAAGTGGAGGTAACAGTTTGATCGTGCCAGCAATTGTTTCAGAACCAAAGCTAGATGGTGGTCCTCAGAATGGCAGTTGATTTGTTTACAGGTATACACAGGTCACCAAATCTTAGGTGCACACGACACCAAAGTGATACGACAACTTGCGTTTTTCCAAACTCGATAGCATTTGTATACACTCCTGAGCAGTAATACAAGCTTACTCCGCCTCCTCATTTGCGTCCATCGTTTCGTATTTTGTACATACCAAACACAGCTACCTCAGTATTATTAACTTGAATAAGCAGCCATGCTTCGGTTACAATGCCGATGTTATAGTAAGTTAAATTGTGGCGGGTAAGCTCACATGCTTGTACATGAGTGAAAAGAGGGTAAAAGTCTTCAGGTTTGGAGGCAGATTTGTACATCCAGATTTCAGGTGTGGGTTAATGACGAAATTTCTGGACTCGCTTGTAAGGGTTATTTTTGGTTATTCGCCAAGGCCGGCACCATTATCATTCCGAATTCCTGCGCTAATCGCTGTGTCAGCAGGAAGTTAATAGCCTGGATCCCCTTCAGTTGACCGACTCGGTGTAATCTACCACGCTTGCCTGTTCAATGTTATCTTTACCAAAATGGCAGGATGTCCATTGCCTACATATTTATATTGTGCGCATTTTTGCCGCACTTCCAACACCTTTATGAAATAATCGTGGATTGTAGTGTCACTTTCAGCACCTGCAGACAAACTTTTGTTTATGTATTTTGTTGTTCACGGTATCCATCCCATTTTTATTCCTATTTCTGTGGTTTGCCTTAAAGAAAGTCTGGAACAATGAAACTGTGCAATTGGACAGTTTGCACCTGCGGTATTTCAAGTTGTGAGTTAGTACGGTCACACGATGAACATGGGATCACTGCTTTTACATCCAGGATGAATGCTCTGTTCCAAATGGCAATTTGAAGTTAGCAGTTAACTCGTCTTTATCTTGTAGGATAGTTCTTAACATAGTTAGTTGTTCTACCATGTATGCCAGTCCTTGACACTTCAGCACCATCATTCCTATGCGTCTGGCGAGCAACACAGGCGTACAAACTATGTAAAATTAACCAAATCGGTCCTATTACTGCCTTTCTTTTCATTACTTAGAACCGGAGGTTTTATTTCACTTAATCTAGCTACAACATTCTAACTGACAAATTTCATTCAACTGTGAGGAGTAGGCGCAGATTCTCGGAGTCAGACAATGCGTAACATAGTGATCGTCAGTTCAGTTGTGTAATTTTGTGTCTTTTACCGCCGGGTCTAGCCAAACAGGTTAACCTAAAATCGTTTCAGTCGAGCTGTTGTTGACGCGTACGCGTATTTACTGAATATATGCTGGCTAGACGCATATGCAATTCCAACGTCTGCACACAAACACGACAGACCTGAATTGGTTACATCTTGGCTTGGCATATTTGAATTTTCGACTTGATGTTGTGGTAGTCAAAGAAAGAAAACATTTTTTAATATCCAGTACTATTCCGGATTACGTGTGAGATCGGTCATGAAGCTTTGACCAACATTATTATGAGTAGTTTAAGAATTCACTAGATATTTTGCAATGCAAAGCGTCTACACTCAGTTAAGTTAGGAGAATTATGCTTTGGAGGCATAAGGTAATTGGAAGAAAGTTGCTGGAGTACATAATACATTGGGAAAGCAAGATGTCATAAAAATATTTGTTTTAGTGAACACTGGAAGCAATTTATTATACACAGAAGATGTAGTTGCAATGTTTGATAGTTATTACTCTTTCGATTGAATTGTTTTACATTAAGTTATGAACTAGGTTATTGTTCAATCTGTTAGATTTACGGAACGACAATTTACGAGTAGGTATAGCTTGAGATAAAGTGAGCTTATAGGAATTCGGGAAGTCATTTTGGTTGCAATTAGCCAAAGGTTCTTTATGCAGCCAGAAATTTTATTTTAACAATCTACGTGTTAATATTTACTTTTGCTGTTCCAACACAGGTACCATAAGTTTACATATATGAGAGGGAGGCCGAAAACTAAATTAACTAATTCTTGCTGTCAATCTAATGTTTACATAAAACGTGAGCTGCTTTGTCTAGGTGTGCATCATTAGTGGTTTTCAATCTGCTTAATTATCGCTGCAAGTTTGTGTGAATTACTGAAAGCTGCATTCTTATAAATAAATCACCGTCTCTTTAAATTGTGGAATTGTAATTCAGACCATAGTGGCTAGGGTGTCAGTAACGAGACAAAATGTTAAACATGTAAAAGTTGAATATTTTATTGAAGTGGATAAATCTGCAGTTGAGTGTATGGGTAATGTGATACAAGTCGTTTCCGGTTATCAAAACCATTCCACTCCAAACTTGCAAAATGTTCATAAGGTTGGAAGCAACATTGTTACATTTGCTTGTATCTGAGACAAAGCATTTAACGTAAATTACAACCAAATTATTTTACATTAAATCCCTTAAAACCGTCGAGCAATTTTTGTAGCAGATAGTAACAACTGGTAAATATGAGCTACTTATCATACAGTATTAATATTCAGAAGCAGAAGACGGCTAGGCAAACTAGCTTGGTTTCGGTGGTTCGCATCAGGAAACTGCACCACAAAAATGGGAATAAAGGTAACAGATTATTCAAATGTAATGAATTGATGAACAGAGTTTACAAAGATAAAGGACGCATGCCATGTAAACAAAATAAGTTTGCGGTAATTTTATTCTATACAGACGTACAGAAGGAGAGCCAACAATTGGCAAATCGCCCTAAAGATGAGCTTGACAGAAGTTCAATTGACGATTTTGAGCAAGTTGTTCTGTGCCGATTATTTGTGTGACAATACTACCTCACTAATTTTACAAAAAGCGGCTGTTTACGCTAAAACGTATAGCCATTTAGGATGAATTCCGTGTGATTACTCGTAAAACGATCTCATCTATCCTAGGTATTTAAAATTGTCAGACAAACGTAATTCGTCGTTTCAGAAATTTAAAACAGTTCGTTCCCTTGTGTAGCCGGCTACACAAGGAAGTTACCATGCTGCACAAGTTGTTGTTATCAACCGAACCCGAAATTTGCCCATACCTCCAACGAAGGGAGCTCAGCTTATTGGGGCCAACTCACACTGTGTATACCAATTTGTATGTGACTACGGAAAAAGTTACATAGGCAGTACCAATAGAACGCTGACTTCCCGAATAAAGGAACATGTGCCAAGGTGGGGTCAACGTGAAGTTGCTCAGATTGCCTACCCTCGTCAGATTCCATGTTCGCGCAGACCGCCGGCTTCCTCGATAGGCAGACACCTATTAGACTCGGGTCACCAATTGGAGCTGGGCTCAGCGTTTAAAGTTGTGTTACGTCACCCTAATCCCCGTTTCCTTCTGTTTGCTGAGGCTGTCGCAATTAGCCGGATTAAGCCAGCCTTGTGTGTTCAGAAACAATTATTTGTCAGCCTAAAGCTGCCTTGGACGTAGGTGTGAACTTCTGTCATTCGTTTTGCATCTTAAGCTTGTCTAGTTGCACCCACTGTTAGCTATATCTATGCTTATCGGTTATTGTTAATGGTACTGAGGAGACAATACGAAATGCATGCATCTACCAGCCTTCGTCTTCTTTCCGTGCTCTTCAAACGTAATTCGATCTGGAGGCGATTGAAGCGATTACAGCCTATCTGAATTGCTGATTGCTCCATTAATCATATTGACCTCTATCAGAACTAGAGAAACTCAGATAGTCACAATTTAATCATTTAATTCGTTGGCCCCAAAAACATTCGATTGTGACATCGCGTACCGCCACACTCTATATCACCTTCGGCTTTAGCCTTGGTTACCATTCCGATTCTCCTCCCACAATTTTGTGTGTGCGCTTTCAAACTTGTAAGACAAACGCTACTTAACGCTCCCCTGCTCTTGTCTCAAAATTTTAGACCGCACCGCTACTCCAGTTCACAGCCTTGACACATTCTATTCTAAAAACAGTCCGTGCAATTTTACCACTTCTCTGCCGTTCGGGACTAAATGTGATCTCATTCACAATAAGAAGTTAAGGACTCACAAACGACATTGAAACCTCATCTGCAGACTGCGGTATACCAAAGCTATTTTGCGTCACACGTGCACTAAACATTCCGTTCGCGACACTTACAGACGCCCGTGAGTACCCCGCTTGCATCGTGTCACGCAAGCCGATCAATACATGCTCCTTCTTCATGTGGATGAGTGCACACAAGCGCAAGGCAATATGTCGCTGAATCAGGCAATCTGTGCGCGACCGCGAGGGGGAGAGAGTGATATAGCCTCTTGACTCGGCAAAATGACCTTGGTGCCGGAGCAATCGATCTGGTGTCCGGGGTTGACCAACTGTCAACATAACACCCACGTGAGATGCGGGGATTGAGTGGCCAAACGGCAGTGCATATAAGCGCATGTGGAACGTGTAGTAGATGTAATAAAGGTGAATTTCTTGTTCTAAGTGCTCCAAATATTATGGTAAGAAATCGGGGAACCTCAAACTAAACAAGTTTAGGCCATGTTCTGCGCGAAGCGCAAACCCGTTCCGCTATTTTACACCATAATGGCACTGACCGTAAGGTATGAAATGCTGGCGGAAGTGGTCGAGCAAATATTTAGCACTAAAATAGCTTCCGTTTGAACACGTGTATTAGATTGTAAGACCTAGGCCTCTTCAAGGAACTCCACTGCAAGCCAACAACACAACTCCAGCTAACACACAACAAAGCGATCAATCTGTACACCGCCACTATTCCAAATAACTTTTGCTTTCCCAAACACTTCACCCCTACCTCATTTGAAAAATTATTCCCAACTCATTTCCACCAAATAAGCTAGGCCAGAACTCAAGAAGAAGGTCAATGATAGTGACCGAAGTGCTATAGTTGTATTCAGGAGCACTTGAGAATCAGCATCTAACTTTTCTACTAAAATACCAAAGAGAATTTTTGGAGGCGACACCAACTGGATCGTAGCAAATCGTTCGATCTCCCAACCACAACAAGTACTCTACTGAGAGGCACTAAGAATCAACAGGCTGTTATCAACCATTTGTATGAACGCTCCAGGGCTTCATCAAAAATGTGTTAGTGAAGGACCTGAGCGAATGGAAAGCCGGAAACAGCCTGCTCAGTAATTTTACTACACCAATCAATCAGATGAAGCTCATCTGGAAACTAAATTACAATCATCAGATCTCTGCGTTGTCCTAAGATCTCTCAAGGAGTTTAAAGAAGTCCTGCTTTCAACAGCTTGTCTCCTGAATGGATCCGGTTTAGTTCATGACTTTCCATCGGTTTAACGGGGCCAGCACAAGCGAGCAAAGCAGAGCTAAAATAGTTCCACCTAAACACCGTAGACAAAACCGTATCTCTAATTGGCGCTCTACCCAGTCTCATGAGCATGCTTCATGAGAATTACTGAAATATGACCAAGATTAGGGACGCTATATTTGTAAGACTGCAATTGAGTGACGCTGTAGCCTCTGTTATCTAAGTCTGTCAAGCTCAGCAAGGTACAAATATGATGAATGTTGTGCCAAAAACAAGCAGATACACTTTCTGCTACTGGAATGCTTGCGGTTACTTTGAAACAAACTGCCAACCGAGTTGTGGTTCAAAGCCGAGAGCGAAACCATCGTCCAAAAAATGCGCAAGGACAATGCAGCAAATTTCTCAAGCTTTGTTTAAATCAATTGGAAATTTTTGTTCTCTCATCTCCATAATCTTGACTAGATTGCACTCAGAATTTACGGATGCTGAGACCGCCATTTAGGAATATCACTGTTTCGAAGCCAGCATCGAAGCAACGAATTGCAATGAGAACCAGTGTACCGTCCGTAGACGCGAGTCAACATGGCCTTATGGTGACGTTTGCGTCTTAGAGACTGTGGTAACTGCTTCGTTGCAATAGGATACCAGCCCCCATCACCTAATGCAGAGATTTGTTTTCGCCAGATATCGGCATTGGCACAAAACGTACACCGAATTTACAGACACCTTCCAACATCAGGCGATTTCAGTTTGCGCGAGCGTTCAAGGTCGACCTGTACTATATATTTGCAGGTATTCCACTGTAAATTAACTTCAATCCCAGGTACAGAGCGTACGTCAACTCGTCAGTACTAGACCTTGTATGTAAAAACCGGTATCAGTTGATTGACACGCTACGAGAAGTGAGTGCTTATGTCACAGTAGGTATAAAAATATGTGTGTAGGCTGAATATCCGGCGAAAGGCAATCCACTAACAGTTATCATCACACTACATAATATCCTGACCGAAGTCCTTGCAATGACGGATTGGATATTATTGAAGCTAGACTCACTTAAAAGCTTCTTGCTTCCGTTCGTTATATGTTTCAACCATCTGACCGTACATCTTTCAGAAATTAAGCGGCTTTTTCATCAATCTGTTCTTCTTTAAACGCAGCACTTGAAAACTTATGTCAACAAGGAGCGCGATTTGATACCTTGCAGCACTTGTCTTGGTCCTGAAATCTGGTGCGATTACGTGACTCAACGCAACCATTGGAATACGCTCATACGTAAAGACAACCTTTCGGAGCAACATTATTTGGCGTGTATATTTTCCATAAGAGAAAAAGTATATATGCATGTTGATATTATTCCAAAAGTAAATATCGGTGTCTTCCAATTAACAGGAGATTCTGAGTGGCACAAGGTGCTGAAAAATTAGCCAAAGTCCTACGGATGCAGTATGCTTGATCTTCCAACGAGACTTAAGCCAATCTTGCATTCCCGAATCAACAGCTCCGATTTAAAACACTTACCTATATTGCTTTTACGGCCATATCTGTGTTACAGAAACTGATCTCACTGCGCGTCTAGAGTTCTTTAAGAATTGATGGCATTCCCTTTGAGGCGCGAAGGGAGCAGCAACAAGAATGGCCGTGACACCAGAAAATGTCTTGCAAAAACGTGTTGTGTAAGTGAAATTCACCTACCCTTTGGATGCATGGATTAAGCACGCCAATTTTTCAAAGTACCAGTCCCTCGGACTCTGCAAATTATCGCCCAGGGGTCCTCCAAACCCGTACTCTTATGCGTGTTAGACGCCATCATGGCTCAGTCTTTATTCAACCAGCTAGAAAGCTAGAACATCATGCCGCCTGAACAGTTGTGTTTTCGCTAAACCGTTCATACACAACTAAACCATTGATCGCGTGCAGTAGTTGGACGGAAGCGACCGATAAGATTAGATGGTCCGATGTCACATATCTTGATTTCTCCAAAGTCTTCAACCATTTGGACTCTCACAAACGGCTTCATAGTTTTAAACTTTATTAATGTGTGGATACTATCTTCGGGTGGATCAAACATTTTCTGCCGAATCTGTGACCGCAGTTCAGGGTTCGGAGGGCGAGCTGCAATCTAATTCATGCTCTATGTGGTTTTACTAGAATAGGTTCTGGAGCCACGTCTGTATCTCCTGTTCCACAATGTGCTTACGCAGCTGATTTATTCAGATTTGTTGCATTTCACTGACCATGTTAAGATGTAGCCTACGACCGCCTACCAAGAAGATCACGACGCTCTTTGTCGATACCTGAACAGGGAATATGAATAGTCATTCTAGAATCCGCTATAGCATAAACAGTTACTTTTGAGGTTGTCCAAATTTTCGCCATCAGCCAAATGTCATTTGCAAGCTTGGATGCTATAGATTGCAGTCACTCACCCGGAACACAAACTTGAGCTTCTAATCAAGGTTGATCTGGGCTGCTGAGAACACTAAGAGGCATTGTCGAAGAATGGAAGCCGAAAAGTTAGCATTTTGCCAAACACACTCTGGCGGTTTGAGTTATCTTTGTGTGCGCAGTTGCTTAAGAGATAGGCAAAAATTTATGTGGAATACCCAAAAGGGAGCAGCAGGCCTGGCAGAGCAAGATCTCATAGCACTTAAGCCTCTACCGCTTAGAGCCAGCCAGCACTTCAAATGGTTGTTCCAACGCCCTTATCGACTAATGATGTGAACTGCAATTTTGTACATCGGCATTATCGGCGTATACGTGGGGACTAATAATGTCCTACCAGCTTTTGAAGAAACCAACCACCTCCGCTGCCACCTTTTGCAACATAGTCACAAAAGGAACATGAGGGCCACCAGCTCAATTTGGCCACACAATACAGTTGGCTTACATGCCAGGGGAACTTTTACTCTCTTTATGTGTGTCAGCAGTCAAGAAATATCGTACCAAATTAGATTGCTTCTATCCCTACTTCGTATGTGTTTAAATACTGTAGACTTTAACCTAACGCACCTACAACGA
>CALYDF020008287.1:0-11792 GCA_944474145.2 Dicrocoelium dendriticum | reverse complement strand
CATTGTAATGAAATGTTTTAATATTCCAAAGAAGCTATGCTTGTATGCATATTTGATCATGCCTTTTAGATGTGTGTCTCGTTTTACAGAGAATATACTATTTATTTATTTATTTATTTATAAGCATATTGCGGTAATCTCTGACAGCTCACAAACGTGACAAGCGGCGCTGGACGGATTAGCACGGGCTGTCCATCACTTCAGGCATTGCATCGCATCCATGAAGTGCAAGCGTTCCACCAACCTTGGCCTGGACCGCCTCGTACGCTGACCCTTGGTGGGGATCAGCTAGAAGTCGCTCAAAAATATCTCTACCTATGAAGTTCTATTAGCGTTATTGGAATTTAAGATGACACCACGAACCAGACAGTGAAAGCTCAAGATGCTTTTGTTGACCTGCGCCACTTGTGGAGCCAGAAAGTTCTCACGCTCGCCCTGAAGGGAGGCTGTAGATTGCAGCGGTACATTCGGCCCTAATCTACCGTTGTGAAACCTGGCCCCTTAGATCCATGGACGTAAAGCGGCTAGTTATGTTCCATCACCGGTGCCTTCGCAAATTAGCTCACATCTTCTGGGAACATGGAGTATTAACGAGTGTTTGACTCCATGTTTACGGAACAGGAAAAAGTAATGAACTGCCTAGCAGCCATAGTACAGCTCCAAACTGCGTTGGCTGTGCCACGTGGTATGCATGCCAGCCAACCTACTCATGCGACGTGTGTTTGTTGCCCGCCGGGGTGTGGATGGGAGAATAGGTGGGGTGGTCAAGCGATGACATGATGGAGAGGAATTAAGGACCCCACCGGTGCCTGCCTTGGTTGAAGCGTCTCGGCACCCTGGTTGCGGTCCGAAGGACGATGCCCAGGTTTGGTTGGATACAATTGCTGAGATGACTAAGAGCCCTGCACTGCCGCTGGTACTGGAATACCTGCGTCTACTCCGAGCACGCTTCCCTACACCGTCTTTTCTCCATCTATTGCACCGGGAGGCACACCACGCGTACCCTGCCATGGCTCACTGAGAATTCTTCTTAGCGTTCGGTCAGCCAAACCCATCAGGACGCACTGCGTACCGAAATATTGATGTCTTATCCAAAGGACGCTGAGCTTCTGTGGAATGGTTTCTGTCCCCTTGCATGAGCATCTGCTTGCGGCACTATAAATCGTCACTGCACCCGTCACTATATATCATAGAGGTTGGTGAACCTGTTGTACTTCGGAGGAAAACACCCTGTAGCATCTTACCCACTCTGACCACTGGGCTATTACGCTCGACGTAAAGCAGAGTCCAAGTGCCGACAAAGAAGCCGGTTGGGGCAGTAAGGTTAAAGAGATGGTGGAGACAAGGATGGCCGTACAGCAAGTGAAGTCAGTTCATGCACTGCAAAGGCTGTAATTGACTAATTAAGCCCGGCGGCATCTATGGAGACAGAAGGCATTTTCCATCCCTTTGAAGGGGCGTGTATGCAAGACCACAGTGACGGCCCTTCGGCTATATCCCAGTGACTCTTAGGCCATTCCGTCTGAAGAGCCGACGCCTCTTCAACTGCTTGATCATCGTTTCCCGTGAGAACTTGGTGTCCGATGGTACCGATGTGTCCGGTACATGATCTGGGTACGCGAATACTACGTAGGGCTATTCCTGCGATCACCATAGAACAACAGGTCGCACTGAGTAAGTTGTTGGCATCGCTAAGCCTCTGCATATCGCAAACAACCAACGTGCCAACAATAAACTGAAAACGGACTCACCATTGCTCGTTATGTAGGACACATGCAGAAACTCACCAACACTTGCGATGCCGTATGCCTGCTGAAAAATGTGGGCCAGCAATCGCTGACGAATGCGCTAACCGGTGAAACACAAATAGATATTACGACGTACGCTGATTGAAGGAGAGCAGATACACCTTACCCTGGCTTGTAATATACCTGTGGCGGTAACTTTAGTACACCATGTTAATCATTCCTACTGCGGAGCCAGATATAAAACGTCCTTTATGCACTCTAAAGGCAACGTATCTGCTCTGAACAGGGATACCTTGCTGCAACTGAGTAAATCAGGTAACACTCCAACTAAAGATGAATTCACTGATAAGGGTAAACGATATGACCTTAAGTTGAAAAATATGAGATATGCAATACCTCTAAATTTGGAAGAGCTGCACATGAGGCTAACAAGCATCAACCGCGGTGTCCGGTTGAAAGCACTAGGTTCCTCTAACTCACAGACGCGTTTGCTTTGGGTACCATGTTCTACTAGTGAAGACGTCACCGTAATACCGCTTTGTACGCTTACTTTCCAAGGACCTTCCGTTGAAACAGATGTCAGTTTTCACGAAGTGGCTTATTCATCGCAAAGGAAACACGTGAAGTCTCCTACATGCGAATACCCCACACAGGATTAGTGAAACCAACCTTCACAACAAACACATTGAACAGCACAGGTGTACGAAGCATTATCCTCCACTCGCAGACACCCCACAAACTTTCCTTTCGGAATGTTTGACGGAGGGATTCCGACGCCAACACTTGTTGAAGGAGGACGAAACCGCTGAAGTCGTGGTGCTCGGGTAACGAAAAGGTCAATCCCTGTGCAATGGATGATGCCGGCGGTGCCTCCGTAACAAGTAAGTGATTGGGAGACTTGCGGTTGCGGAACTTAAGGACAGTGCGCCTCCAACCTCCTGCATCCTTCCTCTTAAATGACCGTCATGGTTCGCAATTCCGACGTCCTTTGGCATGGGCACACCGCTGATACTGGGCAAGCGAGGTGCAACTACGGGAAGGACGCTTCCCACCGCAGTAGGGTCCCGGTTGCAAAACAATCGCTGATATGCAACAGCACTGTCCAGCCGCACCGGATCCGTGCACCGTTGAGTGATGCAGTACAGCTTCGCATTGCTTTTACTATCAAAACCTTCGACAGCCGTTGCAGACTTCGAAACATCTCCTGAAATCCCGATGTGCCGAAGCTGCACAGGTGAATTTCCAACCCCGATAGAACCTATGCCTGCCGCAAGTTCCTAGCCCATTCCAAAGGTCTGACTTCCAGCACGTTGACCGTCAATTAAATGGTTATATTACGCTACAATGAAGCATCCGATGCAGTGTCCGCTGCACCTTGTGTCCGAACATTCCATCGGCAATTAACACATTGACTACCTACCGGTAACAAGCCTAGCGGTTACGTGACACATATGAGCACACGACGTACGCCAGTGATGAGGAAATTCGCAGTTGCACGACTCCACGGGCACAGCGTAGGAACGGGTAGCCCTACCACGTGCACAACGGACCAACCATAGCGGACCAACATCCTGGAGAGCGGGGATATGTGCGCTCGTCCAATAACTTATAAATTGCTTGCGAGCGAACGGAAGAAACCGCGTGGAAATCGGTGCTGCAATTGACGATTCTGGGGGTGGCATGTAAGGGGACGCGCTGTGCTTCCCAAGAGATTTCAACCTCTTCTGAATCAACTTGTTTACACCATCAAGCACCACCGCAAACAGAGTATGCAGGGCGGACTGCTAAGTAAGCTGCCTCTTCAAGTGCTTGTTCTCGTTCTGAACCCGGTTGGTTGTAGCGCAATCGAATAAGCACATCTAACTCAACCTGTGGGCATCCCAGGACGACGTACGTGGCAGCCATGTTCGCAGTAAGCCACTATAGCATTTTGTTTTCTTTCTTGCAATCGCCCTCAGCAGTCTGTCGAATTGCTCCGCATCACGTGTATAGATCAATTTATGTAGGCAGTGCCGCAGAAGGCTTCTGTCTGCTGAACTCGTTCCCAAAAGACAAGAAACCCGGCGGGAAATATCCTCAGCACGTGAAAACGGCAATACACCACCGAAGCTTGAGGATAATCCACAGTCATCGCACGTACCTGGGTCGCGCATTTATCCATTACAAGGGTACTAACAGATTCCGTGCAACGTAGCATCTCTTTCAGCGCTTCTACAGCCTGCCGGTAGCTGAGGCACGTCTCTTTCGGCAGCAAGGCATAGAAAAGCGAATGCGCCACCCCAGCTACATCCACCTGCATAAAGTGCCACAACATATAGCCCACATAATTCAATTGGTGAGTCGCGTCCGTCCAAATCACTCCGCAGTATCGCTCCGCAATGGCCTCAATAACTGATAGCACGGAAAACAAGTGCCTCACCATCTTGCTCTCTTTCACCACACGACAAGTGCCTTGCGGCTCCAACCATTCCGTCACCTCGCCCATTTTCCCTTGCTTCCGCTTCTGGTGTCGTCTTCTAAGCATCGTCAGATCATCTGCCTTTAACGTCCGCCCATGTGTCATTGATATATACTTACCTATTTCCATGCCACTTTTGAGCACGAATATAAGGGGAACCCCTCTTCCTCCTGCGTCTCCGTCAACCGCCTGTTTTGGAGATAAAGCCATGGCCACCCAACATGGAAATCATGACCATGACAAAAATGTAATTCCCCTTGTTCTTAAAATTCACCCTTCAACTTCAAAGAGCAATGCGCCTTGCACGCTAGCATCCTTTCACTGTGTAGCATTTACTATACAGTGGAATAGCAACACCTTATCCCACAAACCTGGCTACGCCTGTAATGAACACAGCGCGACACAACACATACTGGTACGGGTACTCCTCTGGCAACTGCTTCCCGTTGGCCTTTTATAATGCTGTCGAGTCACAGCCGTATGTTAGTAAAAAGCTACGGCAGTTGCAAATTGCAGCGGCTTTACCTCTGACCACAACTCCTCAAACTTTAGATAATGCGTACGTACCAGCAGACAGAATCTCTCAGAACCAGCAGCCATGAGGACAAGTACAAAGGTAGCGCCAAGTCATTTCAAATACTTTTGGGGTCTACCACAACAAATAAGGACGATAACCACATTAACCTACTTCAATAAAAACACAACAAAACACGTGCATTTTATATAGATATATATATATTCACGCACAATAATGTGCCTCGACGGGGAATCGAACCCCGGTTCACGAACTTCCGGTCCGCTGCTCTAGCACTAAACTACCGAGGGCTGAAGACTAGGTGAGCAAATTTTAATATATGACTTCTGCTTGGTGCGCGACGTATTGCCAATGGGCTCACAGTACTTGTCCTGGTGTTGCAGATTGCCTCTCTCACTCGTCACTTCCCAATAGACCGAAGTACCTGTCCTTCAAATGTCCAATGGGCGATGGTAGATTAATTTTGGATGTTTGCGAGTGGTGTAAAGTTTGTTGAAGGTCTGTTGGGAAGTGACGGGTGAGTGAGCCAATCTGCATCACCAGGGCAGGTACTGTGAGCCCGGTGGCAATACGTCGCGCACCAAGCAGAAGTCATGTATTAACATTTGCGCACCTAATCGTCAGCCCTCGGTAGCTCAGTGGTAGAGCAGCGGACCGGAAATTCGTAAACCGTGGTTCGATTCCCCGTCGAGGCACATTATTGTGCGTGAATTTTTATCGTGACCTCTACCTTCTGCAAACTTTACACTACTCACAAACACCCAAAATTAATATATGTATATACCAATCATCGCCTAATGGCAACATTCAAGTTGGTCTAGCATACCTACCGATCCAAACCCGCCGCTAGGCAAAACTGATGTGACAGTCCCGGTCAGTTCTTCGACCGCACTGGACACCTTAGCACATACTCCCTAGCTATTCATCTTCCGGTGCTTTACTTTTAGCCTTATGATATAGCAACTTTCTCGTAAACCTATATCCGCCTATTTTTCGTGTGTTCTGCCGCACGTCTTTGGGCGGCCATTCAAATATGTGCAGCGGGTATAGCGTTAGCCCAACGAGGATTGTTGAATCAATGTGACGCGCGAAATAAAGTTGCTGGCCGGGGAACCCGGGTACCTCATTGGCCAAGATGTGCAAAGGTGAACGACTGTTATGGCATCAGGCGAACAATGTATGAGAATTAATGCCCATTTAAAAAAAATATTTTTTATTGTTGAAATAGGATAAGCTTTGGTTTTAATGAGTGGTTTTGTATGGGCAAAGATACAGCGTAAATAAGAAAGGTGCATGCTGTAATCAGCGCTGGTTTATCGAGCGGTAAGGGCAGACTCAATGGTGAGAATATTTACGAGGTATTTTCATACAGTAAAAGGTGCTGTGCTATTGCAGTAACATGAGGCGGTGTCGAAAAGACGTGAGTAGGCAAGGGACAGGCAGAATTTAGACAATCCGTGGTTTTCTTGATTTGTTAAGTGATATGTTTTTCGCAAAATAACTGTGCACATGCAGCCTTTTATATGGAGTGCTTGAGCTTTTAAAAGCAATTCGGTAGATAAATAATCGGTAGGCTGTGAATAGGTATACTTACTAGCAAAGGCTTCTTGAAAGCTTATCGTCGGACGACTGAGAGCTAACGAGGCGATTATGTGGTTCACTATGCGTAAAATATAAAACGCGCATTTATTATTAATTTTTTGATGTTATCCCTAAGGAGTTTGTTAACTGGCACTGTTTGACCATGAATTAAGATGTCATTTATACGAAGAAGTACGTACTCACCATATTGGAAATTTGGTATCTAGAGCAAATAACTTAATGGAAATGGGAGAAATTCATACCGGTAAAAATGGTATTAACTATAGCAGCTGGAACTGGTATGCAGCTGTAAGTTTGTTCCAACAGATAGCATAAACACGTTACTGGAACGAAATTATGGAAGCTGCAAAACGTGATGCGTGAAGGAGAAGTCACGCAGCAACACCACTGGGTGCAAGTGTTGGAAGATAAATCTCTGACGCTTATCGCCATGAGGAAAAAGAAGTGGCTAGGTCCGTATAACCTCTCCCTGCAATGCTACCGGATGCAAAAATAGGTACCGGACTACATAGAAATCGTAACTGTTAATAGTTAGAAGATGTGGTCGGCTCAATGTGACGTGTCACGGCAATAATGCGAAATGCAAAGTAGCTACCGGACGTAACATAAACTGGTGGCCAGTAATTAAAAGATGCTGCCTGCTCCATTTAATGGCTCACAGCAATGCTGTAATGTGCAATAGAGCTGACTACTCCCATAACCTGGCCGCTAGCAAATAAAAGTTGTTTCTGACTCCACAAATGTGTCAAAGCGATGCTACCATAAGCAGCACAGCTAACTGACTACTCACATCATCTGACCGCCGAAAATTATCAGACGTTGCTGGCTCCATATAAGATGTCACAGCGATGCTACTATATGCAAGCGAGCTAACTGTATACACACATAAGCTGGTTGCTGGTAAATAAATTTTGTTGTCGGCTCCACATAATGTGTCACAGCAATGCTACCATATGCAACAGGGCTAACTGACTACTCAAGTAAGCCGGGCGCCGGTAAATAAAAGCTCTTGCCGGCTCCATTTCATGTCTGACAGCGAAACAGCGTTATTATACTACCAGGGTAACGGTGAATGTTAAGCAGAGGAAGTTTTGCTCAGCCCCCTACAAAGTACTCACACTGATGTTGAGGACGGTATTTGTTTGTCGCGTCAACACTCTGGATCACCGAGGTCCGGGTTATATTGAATACAATGCCGTACGGGTATAAATAAATGCTGAACGTACCTGCTGCACGATGCCATTATGGTCGTTTCGTACGGACATTTATGAGGGGTTATAGAAGGAAAATTTTACATAAGGTGAAAATGTAATAATGTGTGCATGCATACGGCAAAACGAAACTGAATTACCGTTATCTGTTTCACGCCATGCTAACTGAGCAATCATGTTTAACGACGGTGTGCTTTGCATACGGTATCGGTATACCTTACTGCTATGCTTGTCAAACAAATAAACACTAAGGCATAAAGGTCGTTCGTAGAATTGCCCACTAGGTGGCCATGCGGTATGTTCCAGGCGGTGACCAGCAGCCCTCAGGAAGCGTGAGTTACTAACCCGGGGAAGCATGCCGCTGCGGCACCAGTGGGCGACCCTATAAAAGGCCGATTTGACGTTCTCATGCGCAGGCATGAAAGGAAATTAGGTTAGAAAACGGTTAGCACACATGCAAAAGCTGCACATATATTGCTCCTCGCCTCCGTTGTGCGGCGCACATACCTGATGAAGCCATCTGTTGCATTAGTATCACATAACTCAGTGAACGACGCCTCCGCTGGTTCTTGGTCCATCTTGGGTGTCGCAAATGATGCATACTTTTTCGTTCTTGTTTGCAGGTTGCATACACTCTGCTCTGGCGCGTTTACTCGCAGTCTTGTACACTGCAGAAGTGGTAGTGAGGATGCGTCGGAAGTGCAGCGGGTGCGTTTCGGTCGACAGCTGCGGGGTTCTATCATTCTAAGCGACAGCTATTGCTCCCTTTTTGTTGCCTTGGGGCGGTGACGTTTTGGTGTGGCGTCAGCCTGGTCGAGGCTGTCAGGAGAGCAGTTTCCAACTGACACCAAGCTCTGCCTTCATAATAACGCATCCAGGCTGCTTCGGTAGAACTGCTCCGCCTCAAGAACAGCCGATGTACCCAGACTGATCACGGCAACGGTTATAGCATCGAACAACCTGTTGGCAACAGACAATTTTTCCTCCCACGTTAATTCCACCGGCGCTGAGGCAGATGTAGATTGCCTCGGTTGAAGTTTGCCTGAGAAGGTTTCACAATAAGAGATAGGAAGTTGGCGGTCCCCCATTGACTAGCGGCCTCTGTGCATATGCGTGGTTATGGCGGCGGTTAAGATGCCAGCAACCCGCACAATGAGTATGCATGAGGTATCCAACTGACTTACGAACGAGCACACACAGCTCATTTCAATGCCCATCACAACGGTGTGCCTGCGGTCCCTCTTACCTGATACTTCATACCCAGTGCCGATAGGTCGTATTGACGTGACCGTCTCCAAAGGAACGTGTCGCATAATATGCCGGGGGCATAGGAAGACACACAAGAAACCAACTCCTTCACCTGCCCAGTTCCCGGAACGGTGTGTGCCTTCGAAATCCGCAGTTTGGCTACCGACGTGGTTTAACGCGATTCTGCATCGCTGTCATTTGCCCTAGGCACCTATCCATGAGTGAGTGGTGGGAGACATTGCAGACATCCTCGAGCAACTCCAGGTGGCTACCTGCCGTCTCATTGGGTACCACAGCGTAAAACACGCTGCGACCTATGCCGAAAGCGCCAATTACCATGCAGTGCCAAAGAATATGACCACCACGGTTCACCTGTTGCGTGGTACCTGCGAGCCGCGCGTCCCCGTATATCGCCACGACGGAAGTCGTCGTTGCAGGAAGGAAAAATAAGAATCGCTGCTGCCAACCATCGCTTTCTATACGCACAGCGCCATTCTTATGCACCAACTCCGCAACCGCGTTTTCATGGTTACCCTTACATATCAAACCTAAATAATGACGCATAGGAAAGCTCCTGTCCATTCAATCATTTGTTCTAAGTTTTCAACACAGACTCGCGATTCTCTGGTATTACGGAAAGACTGCATCAAATCAAACACCTGCCGCTCCACTTCGAGAGTTAGGCGCTGATTACTAACGTATAAATTGGGATTCCCCAATTGAAAATTATGCTAATGCACCAAACGCTGCTAGCCTATCTCACAGCAAATGAGCTTCACACTGATGGTTATGATCGCTTTACAGCCGTACACATAGAACAAGGTTCGCACGTCCCGACTACCACCTACTCCTTTCCTGTTCCAACGGACACAATAATATTGTGCCCATTTGTACAGTATCCCTTCGGGTAGCTCTTGACCTGACTCAGTATACGACACAGCGGTCAAAACGCATGTTTGTAAAAACGTCCACATCTGAATTGAGACCGCCTCAAATCTTCATAGAATTCATCAAATTCCTTGTAATATTGGCGAAAAATAGTGCAAGATGGAACAGCATCCTCCACAGCCATTGCAGCGAAACCGAACCAACACTGCGCACCAAAACAAACACTCTTCCATACATCGTAAAATAATGTAACACCATTTTCAGTTCCCCTAAATAATATATATTTAATAAATGCTTATCAAGCCTTTACAACTTATTTCATAACGTTCCTTCGTGGTGGCCAGTCTAGCAAACAGTACTGTAATACAGTTGCAACCGCAATGTATTGTTTGTCACGGAGGTATTGGTCACGTAGACCCATTGCGAACCTCTCACATATCCACTTTTCCAGATCTGCGTATTGAAGATCTGGAAACTCTTTGTGAGCCAAAATTCGGAGGACTGCGAGAAAGGCATCTGCGTTCTCTGAGGGTAGCTGACGCCGAGCGAAGAATGTGTCGCGGTAGAGCGCAACGGGGTGGAATTTGGAAAACAAGTTTCGGAGAGTGGCCCAGATCTTTTCCACTCCTGAATTAGCAGGTACGCTCATTGTTAAGAATATCTGCAATGCTTCTACGCTTGCGGTCGTTTTCCTATTGTATACGTGTTGTTATTCTAATCTGTTTTCCACATGAACATGGCTGTCTCGCTAAACACCGAGACGGATGGACCTATGGGGTCCTCGTTTGATGATTCTACTGCAGCTTGCGGACAGGTTAACTGTTCAGAGCCAGTAACAGATGCATCTGGTGGTATGCAGTGTGACGTCTGCTGCCGCTGGTATCACGAAAGCTGTACCGGCCTACAAGCTGACCAGTACAAAATGCTATCATCAAGCGTCCACTTTCTTTTCAGCTGTGCTGAATGCTGCGCTAGAAGATCGACGCGCCTGGCTGTCACCGGTGCTAAACTTCAGCGTTGGCTTCAAGGTTGGCAGATGTTGAGTTGGCGATAGCTAAACTCGCCTCTATTGCTTCGCTCGATACGAAAATGGATTTGATTTTAAAATCCCTAAATATTTCGTTTGAAGACACAGCAATAGCCGGCAACATTGCTGACGATCCATCCACTGGAGTCTGTCAATCGGTCAAAAAGTCGCACATCCTACCGGCCAATCCAGGTAGCATTGCTGACGGTCCTCATGGTCCGATCAAAGTGAAGAAAAATAGGGTGCGGAAACACCAAAAACCCTCTGCTAAACCCCAAGAAATAGTTGCCACGGCATCGAAAGAGATGCCGTCTTTGACAGTCATAAACTCGTCTGACGATTGCACACAGAACTTTTCACAGACGCTGACTGTCTCGGCCGCCAGTGAAACAGCCTGTTCTGACGAAATGCTGGTAACTGCTCAATGCGTTACAAAGTCAACGGCCCCTGTTCCAGTGAGCCAAAAGAAGAAGCGGACAAGATCTGCTCGTAAAACTTCGAAGGGGCTTGAAGACCCAGGAACCAGTAAGACGCCGGCAATAGAGCGGAAAACCTACGCTACCGTTGCATCGGCGTCGTTTGGGAAGACAGGGACAGTCCCACCGCCAGTGGTGAAAACAGCTGGCACAGGTGTCGACTCCATGGCACGTGGGGTAAACACTCCCCGTCGTGCCGACTCTTTCACTGATAGTAGCGTTATATTCCGTAACGTTACTGAATCTAAGGCCGTTCTCCCAAGGGAACGCATCTTGGATGACATCAAGTGGCTGAAACTGTGTGTCAGCAAGCTGCTTCCACCTGGTTTCCCTGGTGCCACTGTCAGAAAGCTGACCAGATTGGGGAACGTTCCCGTCGCTGCGCCAAATCCACGACCCCGACTACTTCGCGTAGTCCTTTCTACCCCGGAGGAACGCAAATCGTTACTGCGATTTGCATTCAAACTTAAGGGTAGTGGTGTCAGCGTTCAGCCGGACCTACCACTGGCAGATAGGTTGAAGATAAAGGAGGCTATCAAGACCTCAAAACTAGACGGGCGGCTGGTGAGCACGGCCTCCCGTCTGGTGAGTTTTCAGGT
>CALYDF020008286.1:0-11788 GCA_944474145.2 Dicrocoelium dendriticum | reverse complement strand
TGTGCCCACAATGGACCGGTAGATTCACAGCCGCTATGTGATGCGCGATTTCATCAGCTTTCGGCTGGGCCATGGCAACAAGCTCTCAGGGTCTTTCCCAAGCATAATTTGTGGCAAACGCTCGCGTCGGCACTCAGCTTTCTCGCCCAGCTGTCAGAAAGTCACGTGCAAAATGCATCCGGGAATTCACTGCACACCTCGTCCCACACGTCTGACCGTGAACTTCATCCTCACCCACTACTATGGTCTAGTTGGTATGTACGAGACCTCCGACTATACGAGCCGGCGTGTCTGACAGCCCCTCTCAACTTACCATATGTTATCGGCTGTCTTGCCTGGTTCACGTGTCTCGGTGCAGTGAAACTCTGTTCTGACTATTCTACGCCCCATGAACGGCGATTATAGCGTTACGGCCACCACAAGTGGGCATTAGTAGGGCAGGCTTCACTTGAACACACTCAAGTGAGAGCAGGTAATGGAGTTCAAATTCGTGGTGAAACAAATTAGTTTCTCACGAGTAAGGGATTTTGATATTGATAATTGAGATTCATCATAGCCACCTTCCAAATCAGATAGTCGTCCACATGTTCGGAAAAGCACTAGACTGCAATTTCAACCTGTTGTTCATCATCAGTAATGCGCATCCATCGGATCCATTAGGATTCGAACTCACGACCACCTGCGGCTTGCAGCACCAGTCAACAGCTTGTGCCACTGGGCCACGGGGGACAGCTTCGGACCGTCATGATTTACAAGCTAACTGCGATATAGCGCGTCTTATCCTCCACTGCCATGCAAGTTACGAATGTTGCAGAGGACAGGGTTGGCCCCGAAAGACACGACGTCCACTAACTGTAGCTATGTACGACATAGCATTTTGAAACTGTCAGGGCGGATAAATTTTGATGTACTCATGAGTGGGGGATTTTGATGTCACATGGAAACTGGCTGAGGTCATCGAGACCTCCAAGTTAAGTGACATCAAAATCCCTATCATGAGTACATCAAAGTATATCCGCCTGACAGTTTCTAAATGCTATGTCGTACTAGCTACAGTTAGTGACGTCGTGTCTTTCGGGGCCAACCCTGTCCTCTGCACGTTCGTAACTTTCATGTCAGTGGAGAATAAGACGCGCTATATCGCGGTTAGCTTGTAAAACCATGGCGGTCCGACCTAGTCCCCCTTGGCCCAGTGGCATATGCTGCTGACTGGTGCTGCAAGGCGTTAGTGATCATGGGTTCAAATCCTAATGGATCCGATGGATGCGTACTACTGATGATGACCAAGAGGCTGAAATTGCAGTCTAGTGCTTTTCCGGGCATGTGGACGACTATCTGATTTGGAAGGTGGCTGTGATGAATCTCAATTATCAAATTAGTTTCTCTTGTTGCTACATTTTTGGGGGTCGGCTAAGATAGGAACTTACGACTTGACAAATTTGAAGTCGCAAAGTTTTACTGTCGGCCTATTTATGGACGGGATTATATTAAGTAATATACAGTGATCAAAGTGTCACTGCTTCATTGATCCAAGTCGATAGTTCGACTGGGAAGTTTCGAATTAGCTATTTCGTCCCGGGTGCAAGACATTACCGAGCACTACTTGAATGTGAATTATGTCACCTGCTTGCCTTCTTGATCAGATCAATCGTGACACCCAAGGATAAAGAAAATATACGCCTCGTACTGCATTCCATGAAAGTTTATTCATTTCAAAAGCGGGCTGATATAACTACTACCTAACTGAAAGTGAGCTGTAGCCCAGCCTGCGGATCTAAAGGTAGAAGCGTTAGCCGTCGTTATGTCAACCGAACGGTCCTGATGATGGTGTTAGGTTGCAAATTAGGCCTGTGGACCAAGGAGTGTGCAGCACCGGTGTCTACTAACATTTCATCTTTCCTTGTCCAGGTACGCCCAAATACAATAGGGTTGGGGACGACACCCGAATTAGAAGTGGAAGACACTGACAATAAACGCGCCTTGGACTTTCAGGGTCCGTTGTGTGCGCAGGCCTGCGGGGCCGTACCGAACCTAGCACAATAGGAAGAGTTTTGACGTGACCGGGCAGGTGGCTGGGCGATCGAAAACCGATTGATCGGTGAAGGCGACCTTCACTCATATGACAGGTGGTCTGGCGGTGGATAACTCTCTTGCTGGACAAGGGCTACTGGGGTGGGGGGAGAGAATCCCCAGCTGACAATCTTGCGTTAATAGGTCACGTATTTGATGTTGGTACGCCGTCATGCACAAGTCCACTTCCAATTCGGCTGGAGATCTCCAAAATTCACACCTGATATCAGGGTCTGTCGCCCCCTGCAGAGCTTGTGTGCGAATCTTCTGCTCCCTGCTGGCTTGTTAGTCATTAAGATATGCGACAACTGAATGTTTCCGCAACGCCGCATCAAATTTGAGAAATCTCTGTCCAGTCCACTGCATATCTTGGTGAAACAGGAGCCCATACTCCAACCGCTGCAACGGGGCATCAGGACTGCCTTGATTTGCGCGGAGGTATTCTCATCGACTACCTACAACAATATCTTCGGCGGTGACTGCGAGGTGCGCTTTGGGAAGCAGGAGACTGAGCAGTGCTGGGGCTTTATATTTGTCCGGGAACCGGTTCAGGTACCAGCGCAGTTGTTGCCCACGGTAATTGTAATCGACTCCACGACCATAGATCTCCGGTGGAATAGGATCCAGGATAGGGAGAGTAAGCACCTGCATGCACTGATTCCACGAAATGAACTCGGTGTAGTTAGTTGCCACGCAGGTTGACGGACCTCTGGTTTGATATTTCCCTTGCTTGGTGGCTTTTTAGTGACTGCTGCATGAGCATTTCTACAAGTGCGCATTTCGGTTTAGCTGGTTGGGTCGCCAAATCTGTTATATTCGACCGGTTCAGGGTTTCTGCTTCTTTCGTATCCGACACGCTGAGTAGGTCACAATAAACCTGATGAGCTGCAACGAAAAGCAAAGAGAACGTAGATGACTGGAAATCAAACCGCAACCACCCAGTAAGTACGAATATTGGCGAACAACGTATCGGGTACCTGCTGACAAGCCGACTATAGGAAGTGACTGAGTTGTGGAGAGCAACCAAGCACAGTATGATCAGTCCGCGGTCGAGGTCACGAAAGGCAGGAAAGGTGGGAGTTCCATGGAAGATTAAAACAACGGCACCCCGTTGCACTGTCCCCTCAACCAAACAAATTAAGTGACGTACATCTGGTGATTAATAGTCCCACCACAAGTGTTTGATCATACTGGTCTGATCTAACAGAATCTTCCATGGCAATCCTACCTTCAGTTTTCAACTGACTAATGGTGCTCACACAATTCACCCGATTATCGCGAGCTAGTGAACTGCTCACTAAGGACAGCTGTGGTGAGGTTACGCTCGGGATAGTGTGGTCTCGACAGTGTAGCGATTGCAATGATTTCCTAGAACTCAGCAGCAGTGCGACGACTGTCGCACCCCCGGGCACCGCGGCCGAGATAAAAAAAACATACTGAAAAACCCGTACAATTCTAGACTGAAGCTGAGCTACTCCCACGTAGAGACCGGTAAGCATCGCTCACGCGAGTGCACGAGTGTAAATGATGATTAAGCTACCACCACCCGCTTGGCAGGGTCTCCACATTAGACTGCTCAGACTTATGAGGTACGGAAGCAGGAACCAAACACTGAAATCGTAATGAGCACACAAACGAGTTCAGATCGTCCAATTTATTTATCGGGGTCATGTTGCTACTCATTAGAGACCGGGTTTGATGGACTGTGGTTTGAGAAGTGACTGTACACGAAAGGTACCAGGAAGCATCTATTTATCTGTCGGCACATGTTACCTCATTGGTTTCAGGGTCCGTTGGTCAGCGATAAAAGAAATTGTATTAAACAGAAGGGATTGATGAGGCAAAGTCTGAACAAAAGGAGTACATGTGCGATAATAATCCACAAATAGGGAGAGTGGTACGTCATACAACAACGGAAGTAATTAATGTGTAGGTAGATCGGACAGAAGAAAGTACTGATGAGACGGAGGAGCACGCAAGATAAAAGAAGCAAACACAGATAAGAAAAGTTTTGTCTCCATACGACCCTAAAGACATCATGGTTGGCTTACCGCAGTAAAAAATGAATGTGACAAGTACCGAGACACGGAATGAGGACCCGTTTAACTGTTCCCTTTTCACCGGTCATGTTAAAACAATAGCTGCAGCGGCAGTGTTGAACAGTGTGACTAACTTTATCCCTTCTCACTCGTTGTTTTAGTGAGAAAAACTAGGCATAGGTGTGACTTGTTAAATATTCTCAGTCAACTTCTTCTAGACCACATAAGTCCGTCCTGCCAGCATGTTGGTTCAACTAGCCCAGAGTTAAGTCTACACTCCAGTAGCATGTGTATGGACAATGAACGATAAACAATGATTTGTACCGGGTAAAATAGCAGTTGCTTGACAAGTCCTGCAGGATGGTCGGGGTAAGACTACAATTATCGAAAGATAGGTGAGTTGTCTGTTTGAGCGTTTATCTAGCAGCTACGATGTTGAATAATAGTAGTGTATCTGGAAGTGGAATGAGAAAGATGAGGCAACGTGGGGACAGTTATGGTTGATGTACTCTGTAAGAAAAGTAAAAAAAGGAGAATATTCACTTTTGTACCGCCTCTCCAGGTTTCGGTGACATTGTATTCCAGTTTGAAGGGATAACTAATATATTCAAATGTTGAACAGTATAGGCAACGAACTGATGACGGCAAGAATAAGATCCAATCGCTTTGCAAGTATCCAAGTTGGGGAAGGAAACCAGTAAGTTTGGGAGAGAGTTCCAAGGTTGGTAAACCCGAAGAGAATAATAATTTCGCTGGCATTTCAGGCGGCCATACTGTGCACACAATTTCAGAGGCTTACCTCTGAGCCTGGTGTTATGGCCGAGTTTCAGCAAGTGACGGCATACGTGATTAGGGTCATACAATATTTGGTAGACTAATATGAGGTCGTCGCGCAACCTACGGTAGCGGCCACTGAAAAGTCCTAGTGATTTCAACCTTTGATAGTAGGACAGATTTCGTTGGCCCTTGACGTACTTTGTGGCTCTGCGTTGTGGTTTCTCTATCACTTCGAAGTCGCGCTTCAACCAAGGTTGCCAAGCTTGGATGGTGTATTCAACGTGAGGGCGCACGTAAGAATTTTGCATCATGGGGAAGATGGATGGGTCGAATCTTCCAAATGTTCCCCGCAGCAAGCCCACGTGCTGTTTGGCACTTTTCAGCGGCCTCCGACTGATTTGAACAGTTACATTCATTTCGAATGAGCGTTCTTGCGAAGTTGTTTTGCACTACATGTGACTCAAGCCAATACATGTAGTCAAGCCTATGGCGTAATTGAACAGCGTGACATTTTGCCAAATTGAACCATAGTGTATTCAGAGCTGACCAAGTTGAAATCGTGTTGAGGTCACGCTGGAGCTTTTCGTGGTCTTACGGTTCTCTGATCGCTCGCCATAACTTGATATCATCCACGAAGAATAGGAAATAGGAAGTAATTTCCCTCGCCAGACCGTTTATGAAAATAAAAATAGTCGGGACCCAAGCACCGAGACTTGTGTGTGCCGCACTTCACCTTAATTGCCTTGGACTGGGATTCTCGTTCTTTCACCTCCAAGCGACGTTCCTGCAGGAAATTACCTATCCAAGGCAGCAGTAGATCACAAATTCTATAGAGGTGAAGTTTAGTGAGGAGAATTTGGTGGTCTAAGCTATCAAACACCTTTCAGAAGTCCAGGCAAAAAACATCGGCTCCTTCTCCACCATCAACTGCTTCAGTCCAGTTGCTATGTGCGATTAACAGGTTCGTAGTGCATGAGTGTTTTTTTCGGAAGATATGTTGTTCTGGTGCTATAATGTTGTGATTTTCCAGCTACTGCATGAGTGCATCGGTGATGATAGGCTCCATAACCTTGGAAAGCACAGGGAGTAGCGCTATCGGACGGTAATTGGTCGGGTCAGTGCGACTACCTCCCTTATGAATAGGTGTGATGACCCCTCGCTTCCATATTGTTGGAATGTGCTTCTCCTCCATACAGCCCTGATAGAATATTGCCAGAAGTTTCACCAGGTCACTAGCTGCTGCATATAAAGCTTTCGACCATATAGTATCGACACCAGGAGAACTGAGGATATCCAGAGACAACAGTTTCTTTGACACAGCTTCTGCAGTAAAAGTGATATTTGATAAGGCTGACGGTGGGACAATAGAAATAGGGATAACCGTTGGGCACGTTACTCTCTGAAACGTTTGTGAGTAATGGAATCGTAAGAGATCGGCTGCCTCCGTAGCTGATCGCTTCATCCGTCAGTTGTGATCAGTGCTGGTATTCCGCATAAGAGTTTGCGGTTAGTACGGAATCTGTTCGTTAACTGATGCGGATCAAGCTCAGTCGGAACTTGCGGTGTGCCACATAGGCAGTCCAGATTTCGGAATTCGATGAGTCTTTGTGAGCTCTCCATGCTAAGTTCCCTCAACGACACATTTACGTATACTGTTCCTTAGAAATGACTTCCTTCGTTTGATGATGGAAGGATTTCTGCTCAGACGCATGCGTTACCAGTGTAGTAAAGGTCCTCATAAATTGTTTCAGACCATTTCTGGGGAGCAATCAGTTAAGAAGGCCCAAAAGACCACCTTAACATCCGCAGATAGCACCTTGTAGTGCGTGGCCGTATACACTTTATCAACTTACTCAGGATATTCCGCATAACAGACTTAAACAGTAGCATCACATGGTCACTGCGACCTAGTGGTGTACTTGTAATTATTCAGTCGACCATGAGTTCGTCGTTTGTGGGCGCAAGATCAAGTATGGACAGCTTGTTAGCAGTTCGAAATTTGGTGTGTATGGTTACATGGTTGTGTAGAGTAGCTGGAATTTACCTCTTGTAAACAGTCCATGAACTGCATGCTATCGGCCGCCGCTATTTCCAGGTCGTGTACATTAAAGTCGCCTGCGATGAGAATGTGATTGTATGTCTTCTCAAAGCAACCTGAAGAACGTGGTTTAGTTTGGAGTTTATTTCACATGTAGGAATTGGTGGACGGTAAATCCCAACTATAAGGCATGTGTCTTTGATAAGGCTATCATCCCAATAGTTCACAAGTTACATAGCAGAGCCTAGTCCGGAAAAGCGCAACCATGGCCAACAGCAAAGCGAATCTGGGGCACAGATCTATGGGTGGTCAACAAGTTCACATCGGATGTTAACCTTGTAATACAGAATTACCACCAACTCGTCCAACTCTGTCATTCTGAAGCAATGACAGACCAGGTAAATTGACCTCAGAATTAACTATCTCAAGGCCTAACCAGATCTCCGTAAACATAATGAGATCCCGCGGTTGTGATGCCCAGTGTTCTCTAGCTTAGACCAACTTACTAACAAGACCTTGAAAGTTAGTATACAAACATGTTAGTATTTTTGATGTTAGAAGTGTAAGTGGACAAGAAATTGATGGTTGGTTTTAAGCCAACCGTTGGTCACTCGGCTGCTAATCGATTTTTGCGTGGGTCATTGGTTCGTGAATTTCAGGCAGGCTGCATGGTAGCACGGAGCATTCCAGATCGAGATGTTCTCTCGTGTGTCTCCCTGTCTCGTCAGATATTGCTAATGCCATATTGTCTGCAACTCGGCGGGATTGTGGAAGTTGCAGGTTCCAATAAAGTGCTGACAACTAGTGGCCGTGCGTTTGCTATCTTTAGCCTAATCTTGTCAGGGAACCTGGAGCGATGCTTCAACCAGCTATCCACTAAGACTTCCGTCATTCTTTCGGAGTGTAGCATGACTTCAATATTTTTGCACCGCAGCCCTTGTAGTTTGAAGATGAAGGAATTCGCGTTAGTGATTTAGCGATTACGTCGTCCAGAGAGAGTGCTTCGCGGAAATAGCGCCACTGTTCTCGGTCATGTTTTCGTGCTTCGTGATCAGGAGCGCTCAGTAGTTCAACAACTACAAGAAGGAATACATATGGCACAAGGGATAGTGTTGATCGTTAAGGAGAGCTATCTTGCACTGACCATTTAGACAATGTGCAACACTCGAAGCTGTTTTCGGTAGACTACCCTTTATAAAAATGTTACTAACTTGCTCCTGACTCTATGTCACTGTAGTTGGAATGTCTTCGGAGAAGCAGGCCTGGTTGTGTGTCTTAGTTCTGGCTACTTTCTGCTTGGGTTAATTGAACTTCACCAAACTCTTACTGTTTCTACAAGCCATTAATATGCAACTTCATCACTTTCTCACTTCAAGACTGCACTGTGGTTTCTGTGATCTCACGAAATCCGTAAAAGAAGGCAGTAGATCGAGACCGGATCTCATTAAATAAACTGTAGTTAGAAACATTTTCAGCCAAAGAACGGTGGATTTTCACGTACCATAGACATAAACTATCGCAGATTGCTTTGTGATGGAACGACACACATTCAACATTGGTTGCTCAATATGTTGGAACAACAGAAACATGTTGTGCTAGACTAAATGCAGACCCTACTGCGTCAGCCATCAGTAGGGTGGAAACGCCACGATCCGAAAAAGCAACCAGCCAACAGCAGGCTGTAATTACTCCCGCAAAGGACAAGAACACTTTATAACAGCAGTTATATATGTACCAGGAATGGACGCACTAGTAATACACACCACACAACCCCTAGACAGAAAAAGAAACCAGCGCCATGCAACCACCTGCAAGGATAATAAACATGAATGGATATTTTTGTTCGTCGCAATCAGCTGACAATTCAGATATGTCGACCAGCTATCCGGAAAGGCATCAGACGGCCGTTTCGCCCTATCGGGTCTCATCAGTGGTGCGCATCCTTCGGTCCTCTGCGGAGGATCGAACCCATGACTGCTAGTGGCTCTTGCCAACTAGCCCGCAGCTTATGCAACTACGCCATGGAGGACGGTATCCGACCATCACGAATTGTTAGCTAAATGCGATATAGCCCGACCCATCCTCCACTGACATGCAGGCATCTGCCATGCGGATGACAGCGGATGGCCTTCCGGCGTCAGGACTTCCCGGCTACGGCAGCTATAAATCGACATAGCATTTTGTGGAATCCGTAAGGGCGAATTGGTATTACTTATGAGGGCGAAATGGCCGTCTGGTGCTTTTCCGGATAGCTGGTCGACATATCTGAATTGTCGGCTGGTTGCGACGAACAAAAATACTCACCAAAATCCTTCCACTCATAAGTAATGAATGGATATCTCTGTCGGAATGGTTGCACCTGGTATAAAGTATGTTTGACCCGATACGTCATCTCACTCACACTTTGGGTTCTTACTATGAGCAAACCGGGAGAATTGGACAAAAAAATGAGGCTCCAGTATCTTCACCTTGCGCATACCTGCCTAGGAAACGATTATGGGAAAGCGTTTGTTCAAGTTGTAGTTTAAGTGGCTGAATACCTGAAGGGTGGTACAGCAGCACGTTTCAGGGCTGATACTGTGCTGGCACTGTGCACTCATCGGGTTGATCTCCTGATTTTTCGGTCTCAAGTGAGGTTATTCGACCGAAGACAGCGGCTTCAGAAGACTGAAATGATCTGAGCATCAGCTAAACAAGTCAAATTTCTATTCAGGGTAAAGGTTGTAGGACGAAAACTACACCACGGCAGCACAAGTGCTTTACAAATCAGCTAATTGTGCTTTAATTGCCTCCTACGAAAATGGTTATTGAGGACGCATTCATAACATTCATGAATGCCTTACAGGACACTTGATGAGAAACTGTGTCTACAATATTCTTTGGTCAATAATAATGCTTAAGTATTAGTTGGAAGAGAGACATCTCGCTATCACTGCTGCTAACACTGCACGGTTTAACTACCTTATGACTTGGTTGAATACTTCTGGTAGCGACTGTCGAAATTAGGACTGGAATTCAAACTGAAGTTGCTCTCGGCAGGCGCATTCATTGTGAATCCGACAAATATTCCAAAGTCCAAGGTCGGCCAACCCTATTTTTAGTCAAGTTATCCGCGATACATATGTCAACAGAAAATCTGGGTGGCGTTGGCAGTCTTAATAAAAATGTTAGGGATAAGAACTTCTTTGAAAAACCACGGCAACGGAGTAAGCTAGATAGCTCCATATGATACTAGAAAGAATCAGCAACGGGACCAGTTACTCTTGTATGTCTTAGAAACCAACCCTCAGAAGCTTCAAGTTCACAGTCTGCTAGGCTTCGAAGTATACTACGATCCTCTGCTGCAAGCGCTGCTCACGGGGCTTGAGGACTCATCTGTTGCTGCGCTAGATTGCTAGTCAAACAACCACATAACGGTTTGTCGCGAAAACGAAATAGAAAACGCGCGACATCGATATTTTGCTACTCTGCATCAAGCCTCATTAATCCATATGATAGTGTGAAACCGTAGGAGATTTGGCTGTACACCCCAGATTAAGCCAGTGACGGGTAGTCTTAGACGGCAGTTAATTTCTATCCCCTGGTAACAAGTGCTGCCTTTGGAATTAGGTAGGCCAATGATGAAGGGACAACTCGACAATTTGCGAGTCCCGAGTTCCGGATCCCACGTCCGCTTATTTCCACCAGAAGAGCTCAAAAACGAAACTGCTCGTACAGTGTAGTGCCGGAGTGAGCAACAAATACGCTTGGTCTGCTCCATGTAGTGTCCTCGGGACCAAAGTGACCGAGTCTTGTCCTGAAAATAAAGCTTATCTCAAATTTAGTATAACCTGCTGCACTCCAAACAAGCAGAGAGTGCGTCTTAGCTCCATTGTGCTAGCTCTACACTGATCTAAAAGTTGTCATGTCGATTCTTTCCTTCTTTCAACCCCACTGACGTACGAGGTTATTGTGGTGTCACAAAGTGGTTTTTATCACCCGTGTCGATAACGTTCTCCCCATACCCACGACCAGCAAAAACAACACAGTCGGTTTGTCACCGAACGTAAGGCTCATTAAATTCAAACGCGTTTGTGCACCATACTCATCGTTTCATGATAAACCGTTTGATAACCAGGCGAGTGCCAATTCGATCAATAGATCGGCTCAGTTAATGCACATGTGGCGATCTATGAACTGTACTACATGCTTGTGCTAACTGCACAGCTACATAGTTAAGGAAAGGGACTACGATTTTTCAAGCCTCTGTTGCGAGAAATACAGTAAAACCTGAGTTCACCCCCGCTCAAGTTTGAACGTTCGTCATGTAAACCCTATTGAACCAGACCTCGGTCTGTTGACCACCTCTGCAACTGGCTATAACAGTCAGTATGTAGTTAACCTCTATAAATTAACCATGTGACGGTTTACTGTGCAATGGTCGCCGAACGACTGGTTTATTTAAATAATAATGGGGATTTTGCAATGTGCATAATTCTCTTAACACACAGCGTTGCTCTTTACGGCTCCGCAGACGTCTGACGACAAAACACGTCATCTGTCTCTGTATGTGCGTGTGCCATTTCGCTCGGCTCCGCAGTGCTTCCGCTTGGGGGTGCTTCGCACAGTGTGTTCCCAATGTACAATCAAAATATTCTAAACACAGCACCGGACCCAGCTGATGCAATGGGTTATAGCAAAGTGCATACTAAGGATCTACTGCGTCAGTTAATGTCTTGGATGCTGTGCTTTGGATAAATTCCGCTTGGAACAAACTTTAACCAGGAAACATACGGAAATGCTTTAGATAAGCTAAATCTGTCGAAACTCTCCAGTATAACGTAGTTGCTTTACTATGTATTCCACCTGTTGCAGAATTCGAGGG